>JAGTTH010002633.1:0-49398 GCA_022606485.1 Agraylea sexmaculata
ATGACAATTCTAAAAAAACAGTATTTACCAAGAAACTCGCTTTTTAAATACTGTGATGAGTGTTGTCGTCATATGAAAACCGTATTAAATTATTTTATTTATAATTTACTTTGAAAATTCAAACTTCTTTCGATGAAAAAGCAAACAAATAATTACCTTCATATTAAAAACAAAGCAGAGCATCTACAAAATCAAAATCAATCGATTCTTTTTTCTAATCGATAAAAAATAATACTTTAAAGCAAATATAAAATCAAAGCTCAAAATATAACCGTCCTATTAAAAAACCAAGCAGAGCATAAAAGACATTAACAAATTGAAAATTTCAATAAAAATTACCCTAGTTGTACATAAAAGAACTACAAACATCACCAAGAGATTTATTTAGTGGGGTTAAAAGGAGACGTAATTGCCACAATATTTTTAATATTGTGTAAATCCACAACATTCCGTAATTGTGGAAATAAATTTCTTTAATCAAGTACTTAGTAATAATTATTTTATTACATTAAATATAATATTTATTATTATACAATTTCTTTATTCAATATAAAAATATAATATTTAATGTTGTTTAATTGCACGTTTATGTTGTTTGTTAAATATAGTTTATTTAAATAATTATTAAAAAATTTGGCGCGAAATGAATTTGAAGGGCGTGTCGACCAATTAGAAGTGTTATTTTATTGTTTATTCTGCAGATAACATACAGATTATTATTTCTTGATGGCATTCTATTATTTATTACTAACTTACGATTATTTCAAAGATTCTTTTTGTTTAAATCTCTGAATCGTTTCTATTAATATTGTAATTTCTTTAGATCTCAAATATACGCGTAGGATTAAATATGTAATAAGATGAAAACTATTTTATTATGAATTTACGGCCGAGCCTCGAATACCGTACCTACATATTTATAAACATTGGACACGTGTTGAACACAGTCTTTAGACCAACCCCTATTTAGTTACTTGTAAGTGTAGTTATAGTATAAAAATGACAAAAAGATCATTTTGTAGAACAAGGTCAGTTCGCACTTGAGGGGTCGACGTTTATTTAGACCTCGTTGAATGGATGTGTTGTGGTCGCCTCAGGAGACTATTTGACATATTTTATATTATTTGCACGTGTCTCTTGTGTCCTTTAATCACAATTTTAATATAACTAGTAAGTACACAGTAGCTCCATATTACTAAGGACTATACGTCAAGGGTAACGGTTTAAATAGTTGAAAATTGGATATTTGTTTTTATGAAAGAATGGCCAAAAAATCATGCTGGATTTCTTTAGAGATTATTTTTTAAAAAAATGGATAGATTTAAGCTTTTATAAAACTGAAAACGTCTTTCAGCTTGAATCAGTTTTTTAAGTAGGATTTATAAAACTGCTGATTCAAGCTGAAAGACGTGGATTTAAGACTACACATTTTTTAAAAGCCTAATTATTGCGATCACATGGGTGCATTTATATACAAATTATTTATTACTAGGGTAATTTTCGATTTGTTAATGTTTTTTGATGTTCTGCTTGGTTTTTTTAATAGGACGGTAATAAGATGTTTATTTTTTCATTCAGAAGACGTTTGAATTTTCAAAGTAAATTATAAATAAAATAATTTAATTCGGTTTTCATATGATGACAACACTCAACACAATATTTAAAAAGCGAGTCATTCAATAAAAACTGTCATTTATTATGCATTATTAAATATTTTTAAATTTATTTTAAAATTAATCTAACATTATTATCATTAAAATTAACCGTTTTGAGATTTTAGATATGTATTAATTGTAGTAAAATAATTTTATATATTATTATACTTTCATCTGATAACACTGATGGCTGATGGATCCGTACTGACAGACATACAACATACACGTTTAACAATAAATTATAGATATAATATTTTCTAAATGACAATTTAACCATTTATTTATATATTTTTCCAATATTTCCGAATTAAAAATCAAAATTTTTCGAATTGGTTATATATTCTGCAAAGATAGCCGACGATATGAACTTTTTATTACTTATGTGTGCAGCGTAAATCTCAATTAATACCAGAGTAATTATCAATAGAATGGGTTTTTGATAATATTTAATTAAACTTCGATTAATAGAATAGGTATTGAAATAATTGAAAATTAAATATCTGTTTTTATGACAGAGGGGCTAAATGGTATGTTCATATTTATACTCTTTCTCTCTTTTTGTGCGCAGAGCGAATGTCAAACTTTTGACATGTTCATTCAAAATAAAATAATTGAACATCATTTTCACGGTGTCTTTATGAGCAATAACGTATTTTAATTGATCAAAAACCATTTAATTTGTTTGTTGGAGAGGATATTTATGTGGTAAAAATATTTAATAAACATGTTTCATTTCATTGATTGTTTTTTATAATTTTGAGTTGTTTCGTTTGCCTATTGAAGGTCTCATACCTTTTTAACCCAAACCTGAGATATGAGGTCCCTTTTCTTCTCTTAACGATGTACGGTGTGTGTGTAAATCTTAAAAGATCAAACGAATACTATGTGCATTTTGTAAAGTTGGTTTTCTATTCACATTGAGTTCGTGTCTCGCATTTGGAATTCTTCCACTCGTATCACGTACACAGAATAACATTACCATTGCCATATTTCATGTCCTTTTTTTCATATTGAAACAAGGCGATTTTCTCTAGAAAGAAATTTATTATAAAAATATATCACGACGAGACGATTCGTGGTTGATACAAAAGTGTACATACTTTTAGACATCACATATTATCAGACTTGAATTGCTGAATTCATGCCTACGTTTTTATATTACTAGTCAAATTAAGACCGTGTGGAATTTTTAATATTCTCCTTGAAATACGTTGATTTTAAGGAAAGATTTTTCTCAAAGAAAAATGTTATTTATAATTTCCACAGTAATTTTATTACAGAGTCTGAATACTTTTGAATACTAAATTGTAGTCATCTTCACAGACTTTCCTGAAATTACAAATAACATATTTCTTTAAATTATAAAATTCCACCAAGAAGTCAACACTATCAATAATTTATAGATTTTTTCTTCGTTGATTTCGGTTGATGTTAAAAAGTTTATCATAAATTAACTGTTAGATTATATCCATTTGTTTTTATGATTATGACAGTTTTTTGCTAGATGATTTTCTACTCTTATTTTCCTGACCTATGTAATATACAGTCATGTCGATTTTTAGGTTTATTCGATAAATATATGTATTTCCATGGTGTATATCATTAAAAACTGTTTTCAATAGCCTTATATCAATTAATAATAGACGTATTTTAGAGTATATTAGTGTGTATTTTGAAACAGCTTCCAAATCTTAGATTATTATTAAGTAAATAAAAAAGCTTTTAGTAAAATGACAGGTTCTCCATTCTCTAAGTAATCTGGTTGTTTTTTTAAATTTAATATTTGAACCGGTCTTTCGGTCTAAATTTTTATATATTATTATATTAATTATTTATTTTTATTTGCTTTATCAACTCGAGAATGTAATTTTATATAGCGTGGCTTTGTGATATGTGAGAATATAGCGCAAAAATATAGTTGTAACCATTTCCGTATCGCAGTAAATATTGCGTCGTGTCACCTGTTGAAGCACTATCTGCTGCACTATTATACCTTCACCACTTTTCAGAGATTTTATATGTATACTCTACACTAAACTATGTAATATGAAATATTCTTTCCATAAAGATAAGTGGCTTTTAAAAATTAAAGTACCCTCAGGATTTTTATATACAAATATTATCTTCTTTAAACGCAAATCTAATGTTAACGCCACTGAAAAGGATATAAAAATCTCGTATGGAAATTTATTATGTATTTGAATGCTGATGAGATTATCTAGAGACTTTGTATTACATACCTAATTACGTTTCCTTTAAACCCCACATAAGAATTACAGTCTAAAGGATGTACGCTAATGATTCTTTTTACAAATTAAAATATTGGCGTGGCTATACATACTGTGATCATGGATTTAAATCCCACTCAAGTCAATTTTTCTAAATTAATTTGATCGGTTATTACGACTAATATTAATAAAATCCCGATCGATCGTCTTGATCCAGGTTTACTCTGATTTCCTGTATTGTAAAGTAAATAATGATTAATAAGTCGGTGACCTGTTTAACTAGTTAGAGTTAGGATCATCGACAAACAATTAACACGTTGTTTTGTCTAAGAAACCCTCTAAAAAAAGCTCCATCAGAGATGTAGGTTCTCTGGAATTCCAGACGACTCTTTTCTCTTAAAAATAATAACAAAAAAATGTATAAGATTAAAGAACTCACCTTATAATATTTGATGATTTATCTAGAGTACGACGGGCATTAACATTCCTTTGAATAAAATTGAGGTGATAATCTTTCTAGTAAATAATATTAATTTTTTTTATAACTAATTCAATCTTTGGATCCAAAGTTATATTACACTTTTTTTGCATTCATCAATAATACACTGAGCTAAATATTTTTTTTATTTAAATGAAAATCAGCTATTTTTTATTATTTAAGTGCAAAATTGCACTTCCCAGATGAAGACGCAATGTAAAATAATTGACCGTATGCTCCTCAATTGTCTGTTCGACTTGATGCATCCAAGTCGCTTCATATTCTATTGCGGGTTCTTTAATACGATGTAAATGAAAAAAAATGTCTGGCTATACTAGATATTTTAATTATTAAAATATGCTAAAATTGTAAATACTTTCGGCAGCCAACTGATTTGAAAGACGACATTACTAAAAAGGAATATTGATGAATTGGAGTTTTAAACATCGTTTCGCGCTCTGATTTTCATTTTCATATCATAACGTCATCACCGAAAAACGTTGATTTTTAAGATATATGTCTCCTTATATATTGAGTTAGATACTTAACGGATTTGATTGTAGTATTAAAGTAGTGTATAATGTATATGAATATTTAGTAGAGATTCAACGAATCACGCGATGCAATGCGACAAAAGTTGTACGGCCAAAGTGCATGCAATTAAGTTGCACTTTGGTCACGAAACACATGCAATGAAAATTTTTAGTTTCAAACAACATGCTTGCTTTACACTCTCTTTTCTCACATTTCTACCTCGTGTAATTCTCCACTTTATATTCATTTTACGAATACCTTCCTTATCCATAATAAATCCGCACTAGGCATAAGCTTTATAGGAGTTTTTCAGACCTATCGGAAGTTGAAAGATCGCTTGCACGTGATATACAAACTATTTTATTATTTTTCAAGAGTGTAATTAAGGTTTATTTAGTTTGAATTCATTTTAATTTAATTTATTGGCTATCTGCTAACTATTATACATAGTCGTACATACAACACTGCCCAACTAATCACTCCAGTATATATCTTTAAATCCAGGGAATCCATCTTAAACCTTGATCGACACGCTAAGTTTGGGCTTCATTAATTTATTACTTTCGATCTCCTAGATTACAAGTTTGCATTTCGAGTATTGTTCGAACCTATGACCACAATATCCTCGGAGCTGTTCAATGATTAGAATTTATATTAATATTATGAAAAAAAAAATGTGTTAAATTAAATTTCTCACCCTCATTTCTTTATTTATACCACCAATATATTATGTTTACTGAATCATCATATGTGTAGTATATTTTATATAATAAAGAATGTTTACAAGTATATAAACCGAAGCACGTAGAATTTGTGCGTTGAACCAATTTACCCATCAATAGAAATTATTTTATCCTGTGCCATTATTGAATTTTATACATTCTCCATTCAATACGTGTTTCATTACAGCCACCAAGAAAAGAGGTTGTCAACTTGAATAGGGGTGTATAAAAACATTCATAATTTAATAATTCAGTTTTTTATTCAGTTTGTTGGCTATCTATTATGTATAAAGCCACTGAAAGAGAGTATCTATTACTACCGTATCCCAGTATCAGCTTATTTATGTTGTGTATTTGTACAAGAAACCCGGTAATAAAACCAGAAACATATTGTCAGCATACCTTTTTAGCAATCCAATAGTCTCCACAACCCTGAAAGATATTTTGACAACTTTCTCAATTTATAGGTATACATTCTATTTCAATAGGCTATTCCACAAAAGCAAGCACCAATTTGACAATAAAGTATATAATACATTTTAAAAATATCGTTGTTAAGCCAATACACATCTACACTTTTTCCGCAAACCGAGTTTTTCCATTATTTGTACTTTAAACATAAATTTGTACTCTATAAATGCAATAACTGCTAATATAACTGTAAGACTGAGCAATTATTCACTTATGCGTTCGTAATAACATATTGAATATTCTTCTAATAACATTAAATTTTCATTAGTGTATTGACTATATAAAATAAATAGTTGTCGGTAGTAAAAAAATAAATAAATAATACGCAAGTCGTATGTCATGGTGGTGTAATTTTTGTTTGAAGTCCTCAGGTCACGTTTGCTTTGTAAGTACGTGGAGGTCGAAAAGGGTCGACATTGTACATTAACATTAATTATTTTGACTTTAGCCAAGTACAATAAAGTCTCGTAATAATTAAAAAAATACCAAAAAATAAAATGGGAAAAGTTTCAACAATACTCGAAGGCGAGATTTCCCAAATGTTCTTCAATTTAACCAGATTTAAAAGAAGATTTGTGACAAAATAAGGACTTCTATTTTATTTCGAGGACTCCCAACTTTACATGATCCTACTAGATAATCTTAAGTCGCAGTATAATCAGACAGACTTTTTTATTATTTATATAACATATAATCATATTGTATTGTTCACTGCTTTAATTAACCCTATCATTAAATACCCAAATAAAAAATGGAATATTATATGACTTTGCGAAACGTATATTTTGTAATAAAAAATATAAGGCCACGATTGAGAAAATATCTACACTATTTAAAAAATAAAACAATTACACTTTTAAAATGTATTCTAGATTTTTTTTCACTGATTTTTTTTAATAATGAGGTATCATTTATTTGTTTAAGTATCACGAGTTCGTTTCGATTATTGTCTTGGCAAAGATGTATTGTCCCCTTTGCCAAGAAGTCATTGTGAAAGTGTAAATTAGAAGTCACTACCAACACTGAATTTGTGTTAATTTAATTTCAATTACAGCAAGGCCTCCATAATCCAAATCCGAAAATTTCTTTTGAGATTTACTGAAATATTTGTTCGGAATGCGCAAGTTGATATTTATATTCAGGAAAAAAATGCTGTTGGGTAAATTAAGGGATGAAGCATTTTAATACTCGTTAAATACTTCTCGTCAAATCACTGTATTGGAATCAGAAAGGCTTTTTATGTATAATTAATACGTTACGTATTTTGTATGGTAACGTATTTTAATCTATCTTATTTAACGTTATACGCAGTAATAAAATATATAATTTTTTGACAAATTCAATTCGCCTTTCTGTCTCTCTTAATAATTTATTTTATAAATACTTCTCGCGAATTCATTATTATCTCTTGTTGTTTAGTGGAGGAATCTACAACTGACAGACAGTTCATTGTCACGCGCCACAAAATGACATTCATCTTTCCTGAAAATCCACCACACGATATTTGTTCACGAGCCAATTACACCCGGACAACTGTCATGAGACATGCTATATTTGTTTTACATTAAATGTTTTTTTCACAACTCTCCACCTGAAAATAGAATTAAAATTACCGCGCGTTCCTATTACCGGTTTGATGATTTATGTACCCACTAAAAAATGATCTTGCTTTACCTATTCAACCAAATATTTTAATCCATATGCATATAATCAACTATTGTAAATATGGATATTTTATTTATTAAGATAATAAACTATTCAATAAAATATATTTATTTGTATTGATAAATGTATGCGGATTTGTTGATGTTTGTTTTTTGTATACAAGAATATGGATTGTTTGTTCAGAAGATGAAAAAAATGGTTACAAACCTTGTGGTCATGCGTACGATTCCCGTGCAAATAATATTAAAAAAATATATAAAATCTTACATTAATTAAATATTTTGCTGTTCATTTGTTAACAAAGTCAAAGTTCAATACAATATATTAAATGCATTTATTTGAAAATGCTTGTTCCAAACAAAGTTGATTTTGTAGTTTTACGCCTTGTTGGCGCCATGATACGTCCTTCTAACATGTCTATTTAGTTCCCAATACAAGACTATCAAACAGTTTTTCAATAAAATTTGATACTGTTCTCATTCTTTCAGTAAATATTCTCGTGTATGTCGTAAATTTCCTCTACATAAACTCGTAAAATAATAATGCCTTCATCAATAATCATTACGACTTTTGACATTTTTATGGGGAAAATACGCATTGTAGAAACTCCTGCGAACGTAACGCGATCTTGTAAATATTAAATGAGCTTTACATCCCTGTGTTTCTCATATTTAACAGTATTTTGCCACGAGATGCTGTTGATGCTTGGAAAAATAAATCCACGCTGATGCTTTTACTCGGAAAAGATGAGTGCCTTTTTGTATACATGATGTTTTATATATGTCATACTTAAAATAAGCATGTTTGGGGCGAAATATACACATTTAAAAGTTTTCCTATGCCAAGTAAAATGTTAGTTTTCAGCATACATTCACGTGCTGGGGTTAAATGTAAATAGTGTTATTACGTTGTGATTTATTTGGTAATATTTAATTTATATTCAGAATAGGGTGTGTCTGATCATGTAAAGTACAGGCTTTACTTTAAAGAGTAATTTCAGAGCAATGATAATTTCAGGTTTTCAGTAACAAGAAGGCCTCAGGTTGAGCATCGTCTTGGTAATAGACCAGCCCAGACTAAAATGTCGTGTCCGTCTTCTTAATGAAAATCCTTATATTCATTCACCCACCCGACACAACTTGCTTTAAGTAAGACTAAAGCTTATAATTAACCCCGAAGAGAACTCGCTTCTCTGCTATTTCTCTCAACTGTCTAACAGATACACTATGCTATCCTTTGAGGGGCTAAAATAAATGTGAAATTCAAACCCTCGAGCTAATGTTGTAAAATGCTGTGTGACAATATTTATTAAATATTATGTTGGGTTAAAAATTTGTGAAATCTAATCAAAAATCTTATGCATGTTAATATAACGAAAGCAATTATTTACGTTGTTCCTTCCTCTTTTCATACTGTGTTTCTTCAGCTCTTCGTAGTTGTTTGCTTTAGTTAGTGAGGGGATAATTCTTTAGAAGTTAGCCTCGGGCCTTCCTTCCATTGTAACTTTTCTTGGCATTTTAAATTGATTCAGCGTATACACATATTATCATCGCAAATACCAAGACACAGCCCGATAATATCTCATTATTATGTAATTGTATAATTGTGTATTTAGATTAGCTTTGTGGTCGTAATATTGATGATATTGCTTCAAGCCGATGGTCTTAATTAATGAACCATCGATCAAATTGGCATTTGATTGATATAAAGGAAACATGTGCTATCAAAATCTAAATGTGTATATGGAATATATTTGAAGAAGTAAATAATGAATATTGTTTTAGTTCCGTCAAATTAGGGGTCAACCTCGAAATGAGAGACATTAAGCTGTAAACTTGTGTCGAAAATCTCATAAAATATAGTGTCCGCGTCGTTATTTAAGGTCAAAGGTATTAAAAAGCAGTTTTTGTAATTCTCGATTATTATTTGATGTTAACAAATGTGTGTTATAAAAATTGAATTACTATTTTACACGCCAAATCGTTTTTGTGATAGAGAGTAAAGAGTTCTCAATGCTAATTTAAAACCACATTAAATATAAAGCAAGATCAATCTGACTTTTAGAACACCGAAATGAAGATGTATAAAATACCTATACGAGCTTATTTCTCAATGTCTTCCATTCTGAGAATAACCCCTTATTTTTGCTAAAGTGACTATTGTGTTTTAAGCCATGGTTTTGCGGCTAATATTGGAATCTTATCTATCACTTGTTATGATTGTGTTTTAAGAGTACTGGCGATTAGTGATTATTATATTTTGATTGAACCAATTGATTGAGTGTATTTAATTCGGGTATATCCACCATAATGTTTAAGATAAATGCTTATAACATTATTGTTCTCTTACAATTTAATTTAGTGTTGCACTAGAGCAGTTTCAAAGAAGGGAAAAACGTGCACGTGTATTTTCTCATCTATCTTACTAAAGCTTTTACTTGAAACACACGTGTCATTTTATGTTTCTTTTACAATGTGTGCGCGTGATTTTTTTTAGGAAAATAAGAGAAGTCTTTTAAACGAGGCATATACAAACTGCGACCTGAAATATATTTACGATAAAAATAATGTTTGCTTACTTTAAAAAGGTCTAACTAATTTTGTTTGAAAGGTTTGATCGTTACTATTAACTAATGATTGGGTTATTGATACTGAAATATCATATCTGTGAAACTCTAATTGCTTACAATTTAGTTGCGATTGCAAACTTCAAACTCAAAATCTCTGAAGCTCTTTAAGCGTAGTTGGAATCCTTTGAATGGAAAGTAATTATTAGCCATATGTATTGTTAAGTTTCTATTGTTCAGCATTGGTATTTACTTGAATCCAACTACTATTGGTTGTACCCCTATTTATTTATATTTATTTTCAAGTATATTTTTTAACACGTACATATAAATACCCGAACAAATACCACAGCTTTTGAGATAGTTTTTCCTGTCCGCATTTGCATAATAGAATTTGACAGCGTTCCGAGACATTTTTTCTGGTTCGGCGCCGCTCTTTGAAATTTCAAACAAAAAGGGCAGACGCGAAAATATGATGGCCCGAACCCGTAACCTAGTAAAAGTGTAACGATTTGTTTTATCTGGTGACGAGCAATCTTGGGTTATTCTCGTAAAAGTGTCACAAGAAAAATGAATAGTTTCTGGTGGTATGAAGAATCGTTTTGCCCGCGGCATTTTGACAAATGGTGAATATGTCGCCGTGGGAATATTTCCCAGAATCCCTTTTGTCCCCTCTTCATCTTTAATAGAAAAATTATAACTGAATGGACTGATTTTCAGACTGGTTGTGATGAAACGTTGATTTGTTTTTTTTTCGTATTAGGATAAGTATGTCCTAAGCGAATTTTATTTTTCCATCCTTTTTCATATAAAAACACTTGATGGATGAACTCCCATTAATCGATCATATTTTTAGTAAAATGGAAATGACCTTCTCCCAAAAAGGTAATGTAGAGAATTATGATGTGGAAAAAATATGTTTTCACACAAAATTTATTATTTTTAACTTATTAATTAATGATTGAAGATGTTAGTAGTTAGTGCTTGTACAATATGTCGCAGATTAGTGTCAATTTAGTAATTAATAATTAAAAACTATAGAGATTTTCATTTATATGTTGAACACTTATTCTGTAAATAGTTCGATTTTTTAGTGAATCGACGGTGTTGAATATTGTATGTCTCTTGTAAAATGTTTTTGACAACCTAAAGCAGGATTTTAAATTATTCTCTTAAGATAAGCTTTTGAGTACAATCATCATGAAATCTTGTAAAAATAACTGTGATTCTAATAATGAAATGGCATAACAAGTTTTTTTATGCCATTTCATTATTTTTAGAATCAAAGTTATTTACACAAGATTTCATGATGATTGTACTCAAAAGCTTATCTAAAGAGAATAATTTAAAATCCTTCTTTAGGTTGTCAAAAACATTTTACAAAAGACAGACGATATTCAACACCGTCCATTCACTAAAAAATCTTTGTATACTGGAATTCTTTTCAGAATAGTCAAATTGCGAATGAAAGGGTATTTCGAGATGTTATTCGACCCTCGTTACTAATAGAGAAGCTGTTTTTTTTGGTATATTCAACCACAAGCTAATAGTACGAGTTTCAATTTTGGCTGTGATTATTTAATTAAATAAAGTGTTTATTGTTGTATAATGTTGCCGGGGAACGGAAGGTGTACATTCTGCCTGTCTAAATAGAAGCGACTGTTTGAAATAATTTCCATGCTTGGAACTTGAAATAAATCTAGTCTTAGTACCCAAAAAATATTACTACTACAATTGATAATTCACATACTCATATGGATATTTTTTTTTGTAAAATTTATGAGTTGTCCCTGCGGTGCGTTCAAAGATATGCTTACTGAATACGCGCTGTTTAAATTTGTGGCTTTCTTCCCTGACATGTGATGTAATTTATTTGAACAATAGCTACTTCGAATAATTTATAGCTCACAATATTGCCATTTCGCTACGATAAATAACAGCTCGATTACTTGTATTTTTCCGTACGACCAATAGCTTACCCTAGGAGAAAAATACATTACTAATTCATACATCAAAGTTATACATATAGCAGGCATCATTAATATTAATAAAATATATTATGTGTGTTGGATGCCTCAGGGTTTATATTAGCTATTATAATATGGAAGTTTGGTTTATACCGTTCATCTTAACACCACTAATTGAAAATTCCCTGGATCTTGTATATATTATTAATTTCATTTGGAGGGGTGGGATGTTAATTATATACTTATAACTAGTCAAATGATCAATAATAAAATATAAATCCAACATTTAATGACACCTGTTTTACTGCTTAGATTAGATGTAGTAAAATTATCGTCTGGTTTTCACACATGTGAAAAAAAACGATAAAATAACAATTTGATCGTATTGCCAGTTAATTCTTACACTTTATTGCTCCTAAAGACAACATATTAAATTACGACTTAATATATAATAATATTTTTATTATTTTATTAATGGAATTTTTATTTATATTTTTTTTAAGTAACGAATATTCTACAAGTCAAATTAGCAAGTTGTGTGAAATATGGTAGTGTTAATTACTAAGTTTAACAATGAGTGTGAATCCGTACTTCTGAGTCTTGAAGTACTGAATAAGTACTTCAAGACTCACTTTATGTGAAAGTGAGAGCCTCTAGAATCCTCTGGGTCTTAAGTCGGCAGTGAAAAGCTGTTTCTCCAGAATGTTTACATACATATCAAGGAATTTAGAAACTGACGGCTGTCTCTCAAATGTAAGGTTAACCCTCCAAATTCACATATTATTACCTTTGATCTGGGATTCCTCTCAAATGTATTTCAATAGTGTTATAATTTAAATGAGTCATTTGTACATAATACATGGTATAGTAATTTATGTCTCGGATCGCAAATCAATGTCGAGGCACTGGTGCGTAAATTTTATCCAACTCAGATGTCTCTATAATTAAGCCTTAAGTCATAATAATAATGAATGAATGTAGTCCGTTGGGTATTATAAGTCAAGATTATTATCCAATCAATGGGATGGTCGAGCCAAATTGAACGTATCCTCCTCAAAAGAAGTCCAAGTAGTCGAGCAAACATCGCTTTGTGTGTCAACTCGTGGCCGCTTTGAACAATTTTCCAAATAAATTCATACCAGACAAGAAGAATATCTCTCACCGTGAATTTTTTATTCGTTCCATCTCAAAGTGCTTTCGTTTGAAATTTCCGTGTTTCTTTCTAGGAAGCATTTACCTTTGAATTTTTTTCATACACACACTGAGTACATACACAATTATGTAGTCGTACGGTTTGACGATATGTAAATTTGATATTTCTAACGGTTCATCTGAATAGTCTATTCCAGAAACCAATTAAAAAAACCTTAATTGTGTGATATATGTCAATTCCTGTTTTTTTCAAATCAATATAAAATTCAAAATATTTGTCAAATCAAATGACAGTACTTGACTTGGTTGGGTAAGAAATATTTTACGAAACTTTTTTTTATAACACAGAACCGAGTATTATTAGTAATTATTACAAACATATTCTTCATTATGAGTTATTTTCACTAAATTTCATTAAACTTCTACAGTAGTGATGAAATTGTTTATTTCAGAAACAAGTCAAGTGCAATTTTTTTATTGTGTAAATACACATTAAGCATTTTTATTTTATTAACTAAAATGTCGTTTAACTGGTTTTTTAAACAATCGATTCAATTAATCTGATATACGTTTATTGTATATACAGGGTGAGCTTGAAATTACTGAGAATATTTTAGGGGGTGGTAGAGTATCGCAAATGTAAGCAAAAAAAAACAATTACGTGTAACAGACATAATACACGTGACAGTAACTACTGAGTACTTCACAGAAATAGCTGATTCCAAGATGGTGGTCCAAACTCGATTCCAAAAGCATTTTGAATACTATTAATTATTTTTCAATTATTCTCGAGATACCCTACCACCTCCCAAAATATTCTCAGTTAATTCAAGTCCATCCTGTATATATATATTTATTCGTTTTTGGGTATCAGATTATTGATGTAAATGTGTAGTTTGTTGATTTGAACGCGTTCGTGTTTGCGTTTGCGTTTCACTCTGAAACGTGCGGCAATGTGAGGCTTTAGGCTTTAACCGGTGCAGTAATTGTAACTTTAGTAAAGTAGTAGTAGCGGGTTCGACGACTGTACCGCATTTGGTGTGGCTTGTATTATCGATCCAGGCACAACTGGGTCGTCTAATTTTAGCTCAAAAACCTCCCGGATTTGACTGCACGCCATGCATCATTTAATGCCGTCTTGCAACTTAAGCGTCGCGACGACAGGACATAGTCTGGACGCGATGCGACGCGACGCTTCAACCCTTCAGCGCATACAACCCAACCCCATACTTATTATGTACACACCATCTGATATAGATCTAGCAAACCGAAGCCGTTATTGATAGAAACAAAAAACACAACAGAAGAAAAAATATAAATTGCTTCATTAAACTTTTTTATTTATTAACCATACTTTATTGCATACGATGGCATCAGGCAGTTTCATCAATTTTTTTTGAAGTGTTCAACTATAACTGTATGAAATTTGTATCGATATATTTGTAAAGAAATAAATAAATGGATGGATATTTTTGTGAGCGGTGATACTTTCATTCAGGCAGTTACATCACATTTTTTGTTGAACTATCTGCTGTATTCAATATAATAGTGTAATGATAGTGTTTGCGTACGGTGCGTATGCGTGTACACCAATACTATTCGTACACGTACCAATACTATCAGAAAAGCAATAGATTCCCAGGCATACATCACCGTAAATGCGATAGAAGAGTTACTCAGCTACACTTATAATCGATTTTTTGTTAGTTAATGCCTCGTCTGAGCCTCGGGCGAGGCAATAATTAACCAAAAAAACGATCAAACGTACAGCAAAGCAACTCTATTACCGTCTTTACGGTGTACGTTTACGGCGACGCACGCCTAGGAATCCCAAGCTTAACACACTATTATATTGAATACGGCCGTATGACTGTATCGTATGTATATTGATATATGTACATATTTTCTTAAATAAACAAATATACAGGGTGGAAAAAATAAATACCCCACCTCTAAAATATTCACAGTTGGTTTAAGTCCTTTCTGTATATTATTTGAGTAAAATTTTCTCACGTGTGCTGATAAGATAGTACCATAAATAATATTTTATATTGACTGCTCATTTAAAGAATTAAAATTAGTCGATACCTTCACAAACCAATATTTGTAAATTTTATCGATCCTAATGAATAGCATTTATTTATTTACATATACATAAACTACAACTACCGTAACCTTAATCCGATGCGTTACGAAATCCGATGCGTTACGAAGGTTTACAAAATATAAAAAAAGAATTTTACAACATAATAATATATATAAAAAAGTCAAATCAATAAAAAACGATATAAATAATAATAATAATATGTGATTGAAAATAGTTACTTTCTCTAGGCATATTCATTTTTTTATATTGTCACATTTTGATATTGTGTTCGACATTTGGACTTTGTACATATACGAATGTTTTTCCAAATTAAAATCAACTTGTTATAATGTCATTATTATAATATGATATGGTTCTCTTGATCGTTTAATAAATTATATTTACCATAATATTGTAGAATGTAATTACGAATAATATTGTAGAAGGTCTTCTGTTCAGTGCAATAGTACAAGGTCCTGTCCGCTTGACCGCCATATTGTCCTCAAATGCATAATTGAGCACAACCACTTTTAATCACTGTAATTACTTGCGGATGGTGCGTTTAGATGCATCTCTATCAATTATCTGTGTATTTTATTAATTTAAGTTGATAGATGAAAATTATTCATGTGTATTTAACGCGTACTAAAGTTCAAGTAATAAAACATAATGCGGTTTTATTATTTTGCGATCTGTGATGTTTGTAGTTTGATTGAAATTTTTTTTAAATATTTATTATTTACTTACCACTTCCGGGGTACACCCCTTGTGTATCAAAATAGGTAAAGGGGGAGTATAAGTGGGATCGTTTTTAATGAATCGGTGGGAATAAAGGTTAAGGCGTCCCATTTTGAGGCGCCTCGCAGTCGTCTCTTCTTCTTCCGTATAAACAGACTATTCGGCATAATATTCCTATTAGACCACAAGCCGAATGAATTTTTCATCTCTCCACGTGTCTTCATTTCACAATTTCAAGGAAGCAAAAATTAGCCTCGTCGTAAAATTATCCATGTTAAACAAACCTCGGCCGAATTGCCCATTTTCAGAGGCACCAGCAAATACTTTGTTGGACATCTCAAAACAATGCGTAAATCGTAAAAAGAGAAATCCTTTCAAGCTTCCGCAATAAAGCGTACTCTCTCTCGTTAGTAAATATTAAAATTCAAACGAATCGTCTTTGAAATTAATAAGTAACAATATAATGCGTATATTTTTAAAGACGGAATTTTCAACTGAAAATTTGAAGCTACAGTATTTTTCAGAGCAAACTCTTTGGGTGGATTTTTTTTTAAAGCTACTTACCGCTGAGGACTTTCATATATGCAAAATTAATATCGGGTGCTTATACTCTCTTTAATTATTCCCCACACGCAACTTAGCAATTAAACGAACGTGTCAAAAAGGATGGCGTGCTCTAAAATTCTAAACAACACTTTTATTACTTATTTCCCTCGTTCTATAGTCATGCCTTTTTATTCAAGTATTCGCATTTCCTTCCGTTAGAACTGATTTAAACGGGCTAAGGAGGCGAAAACGTCTTTATTATTTTACCGCGTGATGCGAATGATCTGATAAATTACACCATCGCATATTTATTAACCACTTTAGTGTCTGTCATTTCTAACATTTTGATTTATCAATCTATACTTAAGAATATTTACCTATGATATTTTGTGATTAAATAATTTTCATTCGCTGTTTAATGGGTTAGCAAATTGATTAAGTGGTCAACCATTGATTGAATGGTGGTTTCGGCAAAGATTTATGATGTCCGTCTGCCTAATATTGAAATATTTAAATCCCAGTCAATGAATCTTTGTATTGAAGTATCTAAAGATTATTAACTAAAATATATAAAACATAAAATTGTCGCCGTTCAATTATTTCGTATATATTTTATCACGAACTATATATAAATTATCTTTCATCATCTGACGAAATTCTTAAAATGATCAGTAAAATGTCGCAAACTCGGCAGTAAATACACTATCATTTATCTTAAAATTCTATCAATATGATAATTTTACGAGCATTCACACCTTATTATAATATTAGACACTTAAAGCGATCGATTTAGAAAACTATATAATAATTGTGATAATTTTTCATTATTATAGTTGGTAAAGATTTTAAATTAAATTAAAAAAAAAGTGGTTAACTACATACACTAAGTAAAAGTGGATACTAACTTCAATGAACCGAATAGTGATACAAAGTGTAACAAATGCCACATAATAAAAAAGTGGTGGTTGGAACGTTCAGTAATGACAATTCCCACCGCTTTCAAGAAGCAATTTTTCTTCTCCATGATGCCAGGATCGTCATCATCAGCTGAAGTCAATAATAATACAGTATCCGATGATGCAGTCGAGATGAAGAAAACAAGACGAAAAGCAATCCGGATCAGGCGTAGGTCGCAGATATATTTTAAATATAACAGGTCAGAAAATCACACTTACTCCTACTGCACTCTTTACAAAAAATACACATGGTTGTTTTTTTAATTCAAATAAAATATTCTCGAGGGTATTAGGAATCGACATGAACAAATAATCGGTTTCTTTAATGGTCCAAGGGTCCAAATTTTCATGTATATTTTTTAATGAAACAAGGGTTTTATTTAAATCGGTAGTTCTCAAAATTTATTATTTTATTATATTTTACTTTGAATTTGAAAACAACCAATGCACAATTCTTATTTCAATGGGTGCAGTGGATATTGAATTGTTATGTGGTGTGCTGTCCTTTAACCCGTGCTTAAAACTAATATTAATTGTAAACAGTCATATTTATTTATTGTATAAAAAATGTTTTCAGTTATTTAAATGAGTATGGCGTATTTTTTAGCAACCAACTTTCTGTGTACTTAAAGCAATGAAGAAGTAAAAAAAACGGAAATTTTAATTAAAAGTCCCCCTTCGACGTAATTGATTCTACGATATCGTCCTCTTCTATGCACGTGCCCCTTAATTTCACCCCCATCGGTTAACTTTAATTTTAATGCCATTTTGTAAATGTGGAATAAAAAAATATGATATTGTAAAAAAAACACATTTAAAATATGCACCTACATTTTATAACTGATAATTGATATACATAGATGTTATTATTTTAAATTATATCGGACAATATGAAATAAACTATTTTAATTGACTTGTGTATAGAATTTCAAAATTCCACGTGGAATGGTATAATTGCGTTTGTCGAAAAAAGGGAATATTTTATCATTAGTTTTTTTCAGTTTTCGAGGAAATCGATGAAATACGAACCGAATTCATTTGCATGTGAATAGATTGTACCAATCGTCCGATTTCTTTTGGAATCTAGTACACTTCATTTTAAATTTTTTTTTTTTTTATACAAACATACATATATTTATGAAAATGTTTTAATCGACTATAAAATATATGTACATATATAATAGCTAAACGAATTTATAACTGCCTTAATTTTTTTTTGATACGAGATACGAAATTTAATTGATTGACGTTAAGTATTTTCAAAAAAAAAAATATACTTCAAATTTATTGGGTGAACAAGCATTCAAAAGATTTAAATCCCATCGCATGATTCGGAAACGACGCGACGTCCATCGATTTAATACAGTTATTTCCATAAAACATATTTTCCTTTTCAGATTAATTTTTTGTTACATTTGTCCTCTGCGGCTATGTCAAAATCATATAGAATAATAATACGAGGGTTTAATTTTAGATCGGTTAGAATGTATAAACATATATTTATTATATGTTATTTGTATTGTTTCTTTGAAGACTATGAATTTATTGTGTTTAATCGTTTGTATAAATGTGGATATTCATTATTATAATACGACTACTAAATTAATATTAATGAATCAATATAGATTGGCATCACAGAAGAAAATTGTTTACCCGAGTATTTCATCGCTGTAATAATAGTGACACGTGTCACTATTCGTAATAATAAACAGCGATTGTGTATTTTGAAAATGCTGTAATTATTCTCTAAAATGCTGGGGTGAAAATATTAACGATGTTCAATTTGTGAAAATCTCATTTCGCGTCACCAATATGTTTCGGTTCATTGGATTAGAAAACGTTAATGCGAAGGCTGTTGTACAAGACGTATTCGAAACAAGTCTACCGTGTAGTCATTTTATGGTGAAAATTATCATTAACCTGAAACCAATAATTGTATATAAGTCGACAAGTATATTAACGAAAAGTTGTCGAGTGAAATTTTTCAGGTGAGCTTATTCACCATTCATTTGTATAAAAATAATAACGCTCCTGTAATATTTCAATTAATATTTTTTTTCGAATACGTCAGTGCTCTACGGCGATAAAGGACACAAAAGGTAGTTCAAATTTATTAATTGAAAAAGGTTTTTTTTAGCTTTGTTTCAATCCGTTTCATTTTTCCAGTTTCAGTTCAAATAGCTTTATCGGTTCGATTCCCTTTTTTGTTCCAAATTACAATTCCAGACTTTTAATAGTATACTCATAAAAGATGGATGTATCTTTCTCATAGTTTTCTTAAATATATTATTTTATTAAAAATGTTTATCCTTTATTATTATAGAATGATTAACGAATGAAAAAATAACTATAAATCATTTAAAAATTTAACTCTCAGAAGCCAATTATTGTTTGTAATATTTTTATAATTTTTTTCTACCCATAGATTTCAGGAAATTGCATTAATAATTAACTGTTTTTTTAATCATTTTTACGAGTCTTGATAACGATTAAGACTATAGTTTTTTTTTTCAATTAAACTCCTTTGCGGTGCCTCATTAATCCATTTTTTAAAAATTTATTTTGACTACAATTAAAACACAATACAACACAATCTGGTTGAATATGGTCAGCTGGTTGACCTTGTCACTGAATGGAACCAGTTATTCTTCCTCAGTAGGCATCATTAAAATGACGTCATTCTAATATTTATGTACCCGATATATTTAGACTATGTCACTTTTACAATTCAATTTATTGTACCAAAAAAAATTCTTCGATATCGCAATAAAAACAATCTATAATTACTGTCGATGAGTCATTATATATTTATTTCAAACAATAAGTAATATCATATAAAGTGATTTTTTTATCTTCTTCGTTTCAGATAATAACCGATTCGCGTCATACTTACCTACATTGCTTTATAACGTCACGTTACGTATGATAATATTTTAACTACTACGTTTGATAGTTATTGCCAAAGGTATTTAGGTGTATGGCACTCGATGAGACAATGTTATTTGTGGTCACTGTTTGTGGGTTACCGTCACCTTTAATACCATATAATTAATATTGTGTAAAAAATAAAAAAATAATTTAAATGTCATCAACACATGGTTGGATTTGAAGATAATGGTGGGTCACATATTACGTGTTTAAATAGGATGACTCATCAAACGGTGTAATCATATTTATTTTTATATTTCATTTTATACTCACTGTTAGAATTCCTATATCTGATTGATAATCGTGCTGCAACAATTTGAAGGCAACAGGTGTAAAATAAAGTACGTGCGATTTTTACACGCGCTTTTTTAAATTATGCTCGATTTAAACAATTTTATACTATTGAGTATGCTTTTTGGATATTTTTAAATTCGATCAAAGGTCCTTTTTGTCGTTGTTGTTGAAAAAGGCAAAACCAGTTGCCGTTGGTCGTGTTGCTAGTACTGCGTTACTACAGCAGCCTCAGTCACAACTCGGCGGCCAAAACATTCGTACCGTTCGCTTATCTATCTTGTTCTATATTCTTATCATTAATATTTTAATTCTGGTGATAGTGATAGTTCAGCCATGTGATGGTGAACCGATTGGATGGGTTACCTTAGTACTATAGCTCGCTTTTCGGCGAGTGTGTTTCGATCCTGCGCCTCCAGGAAGAAGAAATTTAAAATCTCCAAGGGCATTAAAGTCTCCAAGTAAACAAATTATTTTTATATTCATTCTAGATGTATAAGGCTGAGTCACAAAAACTGGTCAATCCAGACTCTTATTAGAAATAATAATATTTAGATTTTTTCAACAAATAATAACATATACCTGAAGCTTATCTACGCTTAACCACATAATAATTGACGACATATCGCTGTTTCAAATAAAAAATCACACATTTTTTTATATATTTCAATTCTTGGTAACATAACACACTTCAAATAGCCGTGATATTAAAACGAAATAATGCTAATCCTAAAATGTATAGTATTAATTAAAAATATACAGGTTATAGTGCAAATATTTACTCTTCGGCTCGTAAAATTACAGGCTTAAATTTTTATTTCACATGATCACAATGTGTATATAATTTTAACACACATGTTTTAGAAGAGCACGTATTGGAGAGAATAATCACGAATGACATGTTTACACATGCTCTAGAATATTAAATTACACAAAATACATTTTATATCATATTTTTTAGAATACCTCTGTGTTTTTTTAAATATGGCCTGTATTATTCTCATCCATTTTCATATCTCATTATTTAGTTTTTGCTTTTACCGGGAGTTAGTTTGTAATAGTTAGATTCAATATAACTCTGTTGTCGCCTTCTACTCCACCTGTTGACATCGTGTTCTAAAATTACTTCAAAATTAAGCCAATATATACTTGGTGCACTCAAAGTTTTCACCATTATTATTTATGCATACAAGTCTTCGTATTTCAAAGTGTGTCATTTATATTTACATTACACACGACTGAAAATCTGTGATGCACGTTGTACCTAAGCATAGGAAACTAAAGTTAATTTGATTTTTCAATTTTCATAAAAAAATTGTTGATTTAAAAAAATACTTATAAAATTAAAATCATCTTTGAATGGATTCAATGCTATATTTCAATATTGCTTAAAACACTCTATACAAAGATTAAATATAATCAATGCAATTAATATTGCTTAAAACACTCTATACAAGGAATTCACGAATTGAAAATATTGTTATTATTAGTTGGGTTGTAAATTATTCTCATAAATATGTGATATGTATTTTTCTAAATGTATATATTGATGAATACTATAATTAAATAGGTTAATAAATATATGTATCGTTAGTAACTGTTGGTAACTGACTTTTGTACAAGAACGGCTTTATTTTATTTGTGTCGATTCCATTAAAATTGTATTAGATGCAAATAAATATGTTTGAAATAGTTAAAATTACACAAACCGCAGAATGTATATAATTTTTTTTTTAATAATACTTACTCAAGAGTAGTATTTTCTAAGGTTATACGTAAACGCTCAATTATGTACAAGAATTAAAATTAATAGGTTTTTTATCCAATAAGTGCAATTATTGTTTCCATCGGTGATTGTTAACCTACTATTAAAAAAAATCATTTAATTATATCAATTCAAAAGTAATTGTTATCCTAAACGGTATATTTTAATGTTTTGTTTTATTAACACCCTGACTGTATTGAGTAACATTTCTCTAAAAATGTTTGTTTACAATATTTAAAAAAATCTTTACGTGTTTATAAATCCTAACTGATAAGATATTGAACTCTTATCGAATGTGTAATGTGTGTCGATAACTTTTATATATATTATGCTTAGGAGAAAATTTTTTTTATACTTAACTTAAATGCGGATATAATTGTAAACCTTGACATTTTGCAATGCTTAAGTTCACCAACACCTTATTGGGCCGATACAAATCGCCAAGGTGATTAACAGCTTGTTGACCAAGAATATCCAGTACTAATCTGGTTTTTATAATATCAATATTGACCGACTACAATTGTAATTGTGTATACAATTATTCTGTTCGTCTTTCATTATAAAGATTTGCTTTTGTTGACCTTGGCATCGATTTATTATTTATATTGCATATCCACCGACTTAATCTTTATTAGAATTGATCGATGGTTCAATGAATTATTTTTAGTTTTGCGTTCAATTTAGTATACGAATATATATAATATTTGTATACTCACGTTTCATTATAAAAATATTCATTACGTAAATACATGCGATTGCTTTGTATTCATAATTTATATTTTTATAAAAGGTTTTCCATCATCTACTAGAATTATTCTGGAGTCGTTGGTCATAAATCTTTTAGACAAGGAATCAACTTACTCGAAACAGAATACATAATGAAAACATGAAATTTATTTTACTATCATAAGAATGTATTAAAAATGTCTCAAAAGGAATAACAAATATATACTTCATCTTTTGAAGTCGTGATGAATACATTAAACTTTTTATATTAATTTTAAAAAATCTATGACCATGATTGTTACAATGTAGTAAAAACATTGATTTTTTTTTTCATTTTGAAGTTCATTTTTAAATGCTTAAATCGTTATCCACATTAAAAAAAAAAGAAAATTTATATTTCTCTGCCACAAGCGCTAATGTGCTGTTTTTTATGTGCACTTAAAATGTTAGTGAATCTAAATTGGTATTTATTATCCAGATGGAATTTTTACCCAAACATATTTAATATTTCTTGGAAAAAATCTAAATTTTTTAATACAAACATTGAAATTAATTGTTTGAATCCTGATAGAAATAAAATCACTTTAATATCGGTAAAAAATAAAATAAAAAATGATCGTAGTTAAGAGCCAAGGTTACCGAGATCCACAAATAGTAAACCTGTCGGTGACCTTACGTAGCTTTAATATGGATCAAGTATAGATCAGATATCAATACCCTCTTGATCTAGTTACCTGGACCCAAATTACCCCGGCCCAGTCATCAGTAATACGTCATTGCTATTTATTATGTTTGAGTATTCCACACGGAAGGAATGGTATTTGTAATGTGTAAACTCTTTTATCTCTCGTCGTATGAAGTAGATAATTTATTCATGTATTGTGGAAAGCAATTTGAGTTTACAATGAATGAATCCCGGCAAAAATATTGCACATGTGTGTATTTTGTATTGTTTTCAACAAAGGTTATCTGCACACAATCAAGGCTTGTTTCAACAATGGTCTAGGATACACAAAAATTTCAACCTGAAATGAATTTTTCAGACAAACAACGCACATGCTTTCTAAGCATTTGCATACTTAATCAACGGCGGGTAAATTGCCAAATCATTAATACTGTCGCAATTCGGACGGATTGTGAAAAGAATCCACAAATTGAATTGAATATTTGCAATTAAGTAACTCGTTCTAAATTCTTCCACAGGCAGATTTTAATCGACTACTTTGACGAATTATAAAGTTTGTCACTTGAAAGGGAGCGATTGAATTGTTTAATTGAACCATAATTATGATTTCTAATCTTATACTATACAATAGGCTCTCGTTCAAAATCGCATGGTTTGTTGTAAACTGCCATTAAATACGCTTTGCTGGATCAAAAGCAATCAACGCTGGACCATTACGATTAATTATTATAAATTTAATTGAACTACTCTTAAATAAGTATAATTAATTTTATTCAGGGTATTAGCATTGCACTTGTTGGACGGCATGCAATCCAGATGCAGGTGATCCAGAAATAGTTACAATTGTACGCCCAATATAGAACACGTCGTGAATTTGCCAGCCAAGAATCGTAAATATATCCACACCAGACATTATTTAAATAATCAATACTTATTCGAAAATAGTTCAGTCCCGAATTTAATAAATTGCAATGACCTGGAAAATGATCATCAATAGTGATGAACCAATTTGACGTTTTGCTGGCGGCGTTTTTCCGATTATTAATTCCTAC
Organism: Agraylea sexmaculata; assembly: GCA_022606485.1. Classification (NCBI taxonomy): domain Eukaryota; kingdom Metazoa; phylum Arthropoda; class Insecta; order Trichoptera; family Hydroptilidae; genus Agraylea; species Agraylea sexmaculata. Next base: position 25,212 of record JAGTTH010002633.1, read on the forward strand.
ACCCACCCTGTAAAAGTATCCCCCATTTCAATCTAAAACTCGTCCCCTATCTGAACTTCAATCTATTATGCCTTGTCCTGCCCTCCGGCTTGCTAGACAACATCCATTTAGATCTTTTTAGAAGGATTAAGCTTCATCGCCGCTTATGGGACATTATTCCTCATTAAAAGTGTTAGTTCATTATAAAGTTTATTAGTTAAATAGAATATTTATCGTGATATGCAGGCAGTAGTGAGGGACATAAAGAGTACATATATTTGTTTGAAGCAAATGTAACCGCAGAACGTTTGCGTTGGGCTTATGTGTTGCCTTTTTGTTTGTACTAAACAAAAGGCCGGATCAAATTGCCCGTTCAACTACGTACAATACTCCATTTCACTATCAAAAACACCAAAAGCGGTATGAATTCAATTTCACACAAGTGTTATATAAACACATCTCAATATAAATGTTTAAGATGTTAGTTTATCGACTTTTTTAGTCCAATATACCTTCTTGGATACAACTATTATTTTTGACGATCTCACACATAATTGAAGCATTTGTATTAATTGTTAATTTAATCCCTCTGTCCCAGAATTTTGCTGGCTTTAAAGATTTTTTACTTACACGTTGGTGATTATTATTTAATTTTGAATAATCCAAATCTTTCCCGCACTTATTTTTTGAGACAATTACTAATATACGTAATACATCTTATAAGTCATGGAAAGCTTAATATCAATCATCGCTTTTAACAGACTCTTCTTTTTTAATTAAACAACCTTAATCTTAAGTGTAAATAAATAAATAAATGAATGTGCCTTGAGAAAGTAACTATTTGAAATCACATATCGACGGGCTCCGCTAAGACGGCGATGAGTCGAAAAACACAACTTTACAGGACGGCCGAAAAACCGTTTTTTAAGGTTTTTATTTAATATCTCTTTATTCAGATGTTATATCATTTCACTTTTTTTCGGAAAAACGTGCCCCATTGTGTTATCAACATACGAGTATTTTTTAAATATGTAATAATGCAATATTTAAAAGGGGGCAAGCTAAAAATTGTTCTTGTAGGGAAGATGCGCACGGGAAGGCGATACACGGAGTTATCGCTGTCTTCAATGTCCTTCTTGAAATACTTGGAGATGATAAGTCACACACACACTACTATGCATCACACACACACTACTATGCATCACACTCACACACTCTCATCCTAGCTCCCTCACACACACTACTACACCGACACGCACACACCCACAATATCTATTATACTACTATACCTACTACTACTACTAGCCAATATCACTACTATTACCTGCTTCATATAGAGACACTCCACCACTACCTTTAATAAAATAAATAAATATAGACAAATACAACCGGTAAATTAGGATAAGCATTGGAATATCTCAAGTGACTTGGTTTCCCAACTGATATTATTTTAAGCATTCATTCCTTGACCACTTCACTTAATATGACCATACTCTATAGTGTTTATAGGAATTGCAGTTTTGTTTGAATATAATACAGATAACAAAATATAATGCTTTTTCTCAAAAAGCAATTCAAATAAAGACAAATGGTAAAGATGAAAAAATGGTTTTATTAGTATACTTTTTCTCATACATTAATATTGAATCGCATGTGACATAATTTTATAAGCTCTTCCTATCATTTTATCATTATTAGTGTCTATCCTCGCTATAGCTGATATGACACTACATTGGGATATTGAGATTGTTGTACGATTACCTGTAATACTCACTCAATAATACCAAGTATGCAGTTATAAAATCATTTACAATTAATAATTTGTATTTTTAATTAGTTCATACATTACATTTCGCATATACGTAATACACTAAGGATATTTTTCATTATAATTATAAATCTCCTTCATCGAATTATTATATTATTTATGATTATCTAACTATGATTATAGTAACTAGTGGACGATTCCAAAAAATTTTAATCCTTTCGTTTCTCTACTATTTTTATGATATTGTCTTTAAATTCTAGATTACTTGCGTTACTAACCTTGTGTCGATAATTTTCCATTTTTTTGTCATCGCTGCTATTTTTACGAGGTGCACTGATTGATATTAATGGGAAAATTTCCGCTATTCATTTTATAGAAGTCTTTAAAGTTTTCAAATCACACACTTAATTAACAAAATCACTATTCAATAGTAACTTTTCACAAATAAAACACAAATCAGCTATTATATTTAAAATTGTATTACCGTCGCGTCGTCTCATCTTATAGAAATACACAAAAAATAATGTTATGGCGTTGAAAGTCTAAAGAATACTGAAACTTTTTGAAAAATATCAGTTCAATTAAATATAAAAGTGTTTTTACCAAACCACTTGAACGATGTCCGAGGTATTAAGTGGTAGAATGAATGAATGTATGAATTCTAAGAATAGTTATTTAATTGAAATAATCAGTAAATGAAATAAATATTGATAATTTAAAATGACGATAGTATTTATTGTCATCCGCTTGTTTAGTTGCAGCTAATAATAAACTTCGAAGAAAAAATAACTGTTTCTACAAATTTTCAGCTTGTTATGTCAAAATACCCTATTTTAATAATAATAGAGAATAATAGTTATTTAATGAAAAAAAAAATTTTTAAACATCTCACATATGTGGGAACATATTTAGTGGCAAGTTTTTAAATAAAAATACAACCGGTAAATTAGGATATTAGTAATATAAAAATAGCCATATGACTTGACCACTTCACTGAATAAGACCATAGGAACTCTATTCTTATAATACTCACTACTTTATATTATCGTATTTATTGGAATTGCAGTTTTGTTTGAATATAATACAAATAAAAGGGTATTTCATCATTCTGTTGATAAAAACACACCTGTTGGAAATATTTGTAAAACCCAAGAACCACTTATAGTTTTTGGTTTCAAAAGTGTTGATAATCCACCAATATTATTACAAAGCAGGGAGTCTTTGTTTCGACCACTTTTAAAAAATATATAACTTTTATTATTTAATATTATCACTGAAAAATGTGTTTTTTGAAATAATAAAATTAAATTATTATTAAAAATGAAATTATTTTTGTAAAGTAGAGTTTAAACAAGTGATCGTGAATAAGAAGAAGTATTGCGCCATCCCTGAAATGTTTGAATCTTTTTTGAAATGTGTAATTGTTGGTGAGTATTGTATGAGGCAGGTATTATAAGGCAGGAAGAAAGGGACTGATAGTGATGGTGGTGGGGAGTCATAGCCGTGTCTTATTGGTTACTAATACACACTTGATTGTTCACACGTATATGGTGTCGGTGTGCGCAATGAAGACTAAGCTACCTGAAGATATCGCCTACAGTGTTTAGCAAATGAACGACTAAGAAGGCGATGTCTCCGTTCGTATTACTCGAGCGTCAAATTTTTTCTCCCGTGGGCGATAACTCGAAACGCACCCCATAAGAAAAAACCTATCTTTCTCAATTTAAGCACTAGAATCGTGATTTTTTGTCAGAATATGCGCAATAATTAATTAAATAATAAAATGAGAAAAAGTTAAAAAGGTAATATCCCGAGTCATATTACTCTTAGTCGAGCCCGTCGATATTATTATTATTTATTTTGCTTTGATATTTGTTTATTTATTGATTTGACGTTTTTTTTTATATATTTTGTAAAGTATCGTAATGCATTGATTTATTAGTAAGGTTATGGTGGTTGTAGTTTATGTATATGTAAATGAATAAATAAATAAACATTATTTAAGTATAAAAAAATCATAAAAACACAACGTACATACAAGGTAGTCTTTTAGTCAGCTTATTTTAACAAACCGTGACGTGAAACTTTTGTAATGCCTCTTTTTTCCTGTGCATACTATATATTTTTCTATAATTTTCCTTGTTCTTTGATCATAATATTATTCTCTTGGGCGTTTTAAAAACATCAAATTACTAAACACGAGCGATTTGTAGTAATCGTTTGAAAACAATCTTAATTATTGTCCTGTAGTCGAACTTTCCCAATAATTGGCGTCTTATCGTGTTGACCTTTTAATTGTTCGTAAATTATGTCTCTGGCCTACAATTAGACATTATCTTTGAGTTTTGATTAATGACTTAAATATCCGATCAATCTTGTGTTTTTTATTGTTTAAATTTAATATTGGTATTTGTCCGGGTCGAAAAAGTCGTCTGTCATACGCAAGTTCGTATTAATTAACATAAATAATGTATTTATACGATCATACGATGTTTTTTCCATTCATTTTGAATGTCATTCGATGTTTTCGTAAAAAGTCAAATTCCAATATATTCAATGTCAAGAGCACCAACTTACACGTCATCAAACAGATTACTAATATTTTTATTTATCTATAATTTTTTACCGGCTGGTAGTTCCTATTGTCATGTAATTGTACTGATCGTTAAATGAAATATTTATTTTATGAATGTTTCAATTCTTCTTGGAATGTCAATTAATCGCATTCAATTCCAAAAAGCGTTTAACAAACACCACCCCATGTGATCGGTGAAATATGCAACAGCTGCTAAAGTTGTTATTTCTTTGAAAAGTCGATAATTTATAAAGTGTTGTTCTAATTTAAATTGACGAATTCTCATACCGCAACAATTCATATTTTCCCAAAAGCAAAATTACAATATGATTGAAGACGGCCGGCTTTTAAGTACCTGGTAATTGGAGTAAACTTTTTTAAAGTAGCTAAGTGGTTCGCCGGCCAAACTTCCTCTTCCCAAACTGTTAAGTGTAAGTCTTGTTGCTGAAGGTGTTTTCAGTTTCAGGCTATCCTTTATAAGCTCTCCTAATTGCTCGATCTTCGATTCGACTTTCCTGATTGTTATTTCAGTCCTCGAAAATAGAATCAATCAGTCCAAAATTAATTATGTGAAATGGCTTATTTTTATAATTAACAAAGTGCACATGAAAATGTGTCAAATTTTTTATTATTTATTAACTCTAATTAAATATTTTTAATGAAATATAATGCTAAAAAATAAATGTGTTTAATAGAAGGATTGAATAGTATAAAATGTAATATACACTTAATGAATAATATATTATAAATGTTAATGAATCTTTAAAGCTTTTAACAAATTTTTCAAGGTATGTATTTATTCATTATATAGATTTTTTACCATTTAAAAATTATAATGTTAAAAACATGTATATTAATATGTTTGATCTGGATTTTCTCTGAGATTTCATCAGATCGGATTAGCGATGTTAATGTAGGTTAAATAATAATGTATAATTTAAGTCCAATATTTTTAATATTAATAGTCTAAATCCCTTTTATGTAATACTCAATAATTTATTAGTATTTTTAATAGTTCACCATATAGCGTAGTATTTTAATTTATGAAGTACTATTTATTTTTTTATAATTTAATATGAAAGTGTTGTGCCGCAAATGTACGATTTAAATAATAAATGTTTCCATTGAATGTAATATTTAATTCAAGCGACACTTTGGCACAGAAATACGTTTCAAGTTTTTTTTCCTGACATCATGTATCTTTTTAAATCTATTGACATTTATATGAGTGACATATATCGACACTTTCAAATCCGATTCCGATTTTTAGATTTTATTCTCCATCAGTCTGAAAGTCTGTTCGAATCCCAATATGGAAATATTTTCACTCGTTACTGTCACTCGTGGATATTTTGTGTCAATATTTTTATCATCGTTCTCTATAAATAAATAAATACATGTTGTTTCACATTCGTCACAATATGTAAAAGAATAAATTCAACGAATTTTTAGTTTGCTTTGAACATACTAACGAGATCAGTACGTATTTACATACATTCGGAATGGATTGTATTACTCTTATTAATTGGATCCTAAAGGTTTCTGAAAGGCGTGTGCAAAAAAAAAAGTTTTATATAAAGCCTATGTATTTTTATCAGGGCGGTGAATTTGTAATTTGTAAAAGTCCTCTAAATGTATGCTTAATTTGTCCTAAGAATATTGTGTTCACCTCTCATAAAGAACTTGGAACACTAATGACAAAAGTTGTAATCCGTTTATAGTGAGTTTTCTTTTCAAATGTGTCTAATAGACAAACAAAACGACACATTAAATGCATATTATGATGAGAGGTATTTGAAAATATCTACAAAGGTATGTAAAATATACTGGGATTACGGGGCTCTTTAAATATTCTCTTGAATTTCAACAGTAAGCTTCCGAAAATGCAAAAGCTTCTTACACTCCCATTTGTGAAATTTCATTTGTAATTCTGTTTTACTTTTGAATATGAACACACTACTAAAATAAATCACGAATGCTCTGTAAACAATAACTTTATTGATTATTATAATTTATTTAACCTGGATACATAATATCACATTTAACGAAGGTAATTAATCTTATGTAACTCATGCATATAGTATGTAGTTTATGATATTCTCTTGCACGCGAGGCTCTCAAGTAACATAACATTTAATTACATCATATTTTTTTACAAAAATCCTAAATGGAAAACTCGTGTTGGTTTTGAAATACACAGGATTCAAATTAAAAGTTCAGGATCTCGCTTTCATTTTAATTTTCTATTATGTTATATGCATAGTATATCAAGATTAAAATGAGGTCGTGTAAATAATTAACTGTAACATTTAAATTTAAAAAAGAATTATAGAGGGTGGACTTCATAAGAATAAAAATATATTTGTATATTTTTTAATATTTTTAAAAATAATTAATAATATTAATTAAGTATAACAGACACAATGTACACGTAACGGTCACTACTGAGTACTTCAGAGAATGAGTTGATTCCAAGATGGTGGCCCAAACTCGATTCCAAAAGCATTCATAATTATTTTTCAATTTTTTTTTTTAATATTTAATTTTTTTTCAATTATTCTTACGATAACCTACCACCCCTTAACATATTCTTAGTTATTTCAAGTCTACCCTCTATAAATAAATAACATTCTATACATAATTCCATTACTACCTTATTTAATAAATATTAGTTTTATGTACATATTTATTTAGATTAAGATCAAATAGCTTCAAAAACTATTTGAACCGATTTCAATTTTATAAAAAAATAAAATTGTGGCTTTTTTGAGATTCTGATTATTATTTTCGTTTCCTTTATGTTTGTTAAAATATTTATAACCAAAATATTTTTTTCAAATATTTAATGAAGTCGTTATTTCGTAAATACGAAGTGTTTTAATAGAATATGTTACATTGGAGTTCCCTTGAAATCTCATTACCTATATTACATTTTTTTCATTCGGCTATAGATGTGATGTCGTTTGGAAAATCTATTCGCTTTCAGTATGAATAGTGTTATTAGGGAAGTTGAAGAGGTGGGCTTTAAAAAGTCTACCTCATTAAGGTAGTGAAATCCTCGCTTCCGCTAAATTGAATAATATTAATTTCGCTCACTTCTATATTCTATCCTGTATACATATAAGCACTTCCCGTTTCATTCCTTGCTACATCAAATTAGACACTGTTTGTTGATAAAACTATGTAAATGGAAATCAAAATAAGGTAATTCGTGCTTAAATTCTATGCGACTCGAAATTCATATACATACAGTATTTTTTGCGCATGTGGATGTTTTCTTACAGAATTTTCTTATTGAAATAATTTCATCAAAAAATTTAATAACACATTCATCTTATTTGAATACGTGTGTTATGTTTACAATGTGAGTTTTCTGTGCAATAAACTCCGTCGATGTATACGTTGTGTTTTTTTTAATATGAACGAATTATATGCGAAACATTTTTTGCCTAAAAATAAATACGAATTCACCAAATCCTTATTTAAATTTATATTTCTTTTATTATATTATTTTCTACCGCAATTATTAATTATGCAATATCGTCCAATCAAAACTATGGATATTAATTATATACACTTTTACCTATTGTCGCATGTTAAATTTGCCTAATTTCTACACGACATGTTTGCTTTATATTATATGACACGCAAATTATTATTGTTCTCATAATCATTAATACTTCAAACATATATATAAATATTAGATATCGCATTGCTTATAAATAAGTCGTGTACCCCGTGTATTATTGCACTCTTCTCTCCTATTCGATAAAGGCTTAAGTGTGTCTCTCTCACTCAACAGTCTCCTAGTGGCCTCTGAGAGTGGTTGTGACCATATTTTGGCGATTAAAACGCAATAATATTTAAACATCTTTAAGAAGTACTCAGCGGTAAAAACTGAGCCCAGATGTATTTGAGTGTATGTTTGAGTCCATATAACATGTATTAACAATGCATTTACCCATTTTACTGTGAAATATAACTTAAGATATGAAGAGACATGTTTACAGTATAATGTTTGCCAGCTAACTGATGTTTTTGGCCACTTGATCCACTTGAACTAAACACTCATTTAGCCACTCATGTGATATCTTTATATATGTTTATATCTATGATTTCAAACTAGTAATTTAAGTCTGGTGTATCATCGCTTTTTTCCCTGCTTGGCGGATTATAAAAATCTCCCCTACAAAAGTATCCGAACCATAGAGATTAACGACCACCACAGTCCAGATAATTCAACATAACCCGCAAGTTTATCGGATTACCGGGGTTCCAATGTAACAATACAATTATCTACATATCACTTAATTTTTTTGTACCAACTGAAAAATGAATTCGAAATATTTAATTTGAATTCTTGCAGAACCTCTTGTGTAATAACATATTCTGAAATGTTTGTAAATTAAATTTTCATACGCCTACGAATGCGTGCCTCGTGATGTTTGTTTTAGAAAATATTTTTATTCTTTAAAAAAGAATATTTAATCTCCACAGCGAATATGTAGAGATTTAAGAGGGATTGAGACAACTGATCCAATGTTAACAAAATATTATGAAATTTAAATCGAATGTCCAGAAGAAGGCTTCTGGGGTTCGCATTTTTTCCAGCTCACTACCTCCCTTTGCTTATTTATAAACGTGCATTATATACTCGAGTGGTTTCATTCGGATGCGCTTTGTATACCATAGTCAAGCTTTCAGGACCATACAATAATGAATATTTTATAAAAGTTCACAGCTTTCACAAAACGGATATTCGACCGAATAGTGTGCGCTTTAGTGAGTAAAATACCGTGTATTTGACATTTATGTATATGTATTTTATGTGCGGTGTATAATCTTGTCAATAGGATGTGAATATTACATTAAAGAGAAAATTTCATTGCACAATTCAATAGTAAAGTCGATCAACGAGGTCGGTCGAAAGTACTCTTGTTAAATAAATAATTTATTATAGATTCAACGGTGAACATTTTAATAGGATTAAAATCAATCTACCCGATAAAACCTATTGTTTTTTTTCCTACCCGCTGGATTAATTTATGAAGGTTGAATATCTTTTATTTCTACAGTGGGGTAGTATTCGCAATTATATAATTAGAATATTTTATATACCTATATCATATTATATTATTATTGAAATTATTTTCAACTCATTATTTTTATTTATTTCAATTATACGTTTTCGTCCAACATTAGTTTTATACAATATTCTGATTTTTTCTGGGAAAAATAAGAAACGACCTGTCTAATGCATACGTATTCAAATAAAATAGGTATTTTGCTTTCTTCTTTTTCCAGGACTCCCTTTATACCCAATTAGTTTATATTCGAATATATTTAGATGTTACCACACAAATCAAGTATTTTAAAACATATGGTTATTAAATAAATTGAGCAAAATATTAATTGAATGTTTTCTAAAGTTTAAATACAGATAATTATTCGCTCTATGAATTGCTACTGCGGCTTTATTTGATCGGTACACTCGCTAATTAATAATACACAATATTATGTATTATTTTGTCGTGTTTAGGTATAATCGTGTTAACTCGATACAATTACAGTGAACGCTCCGTTTATTGTATATTTGACAGGATTACCCGTCAGTCCAACAAATTCGCACCCGACATTGTAGTTTTAGTTTACTACATATTTCCACCACATCAATACCAATTATCTAAGTTTGTTGGTTCTGCCGAATCGCTAATTAAGAAACTTCCTACCGCGAATGACGTATTGTGTTTGTTCCCGAACAAACCAATGTCAATTTGGACAAACATCTTAATTTGGCCGATTGAATCAGTCTGACGCTTCTCTGTATTTTGCAGGAGATACAATTAATTAGCTCAAGAACACTCATTGGATTTTTTATATCGATTTTCTCGTCCCCTGAAGCGATGAACTTGGGATTTTCTTGCTGAGGCGGTTAAATTTGATAGTTAATTTATTGATGTGGCCGTTTGAAGGGCGTCGAACGCAGACAGTTAAGCTAGAATTGGAGGTCGTTCATCACGGTGTTGGTTGCAGCCTGAAGTCGTAAATTTGATGCTAAAAATTAGCTTGTTCCTACCAACTCATCAATTCTTCAAGAGAAACTCGGATTCGTGCTTTTATTACCCTGTTAGACCCGATTTAAATCTATGTATAACAAAGTGTAATATTCTTGATACCAGATACAAAATCAATTCGTCCTCGGATATATAAAGATAATATATTTTTATGGATAATGTTATCATAATATTATCCCGTTTCAGTGAGCACACAAAGGAAACCGTTTTCCAATTATATGTTTTTATGTTGGTTATTATTTTAACAAATAGTGGCAAATGGCGAAATACCTAAAAGCTTTTCAGGGTGAGCTTATTTATTAATGAAAAGCCCCAATAAATCTAGACTCAGGTGTTTTACTACCCGACACTTTGTTTATGTTTTCACCACCAACCGATTGGTTGTATTGTAAGGGCAATATACCGATATAAAGCCTTACTAATAATCCTACAATGCAATGATTTATTTTTTTAAATGATTTTTTTTATTATTGCAGAAAAACAGGCCCTCGAGAAGTACGATGTACACCAGATTGGAGCGAAGCTGCTGTCAATGGGGAACATCTATGGTCACCAACTTCTGTTTCGGGCGATGGCTGCTATGTGGGAGATCAGGATTGTATGGTAAATAAAAAAAATATTATTAAAATACTTAATTTAGAAAGAGCACCTTTATCGTTTTTAAAACTTTTATTTGACCAACAGTGAATTATTTGCGTATGTACAGAAATCCAAAGCCTTTTGACTACTTTACACCGTAACGTGTTAAAGAGCCACGAGAATTAACGACCGGCTCTTTGATGCTCACAATAAAAACACTTAAAATTGTTCCAGTCTCAAATTCACCCGACGCTGTTGAAATAGTTGTCCCAATTGAAATGTATATTCAAAGAAGGAATTTCAATTATAATTAATTGTTTGATGGAATTCAAACGTCCCGTTATTATTACTTGATATATATTTTCTCTGAAATGGGCCATTCATTATAAATATTAATTACTTTACCGTGATCGCAATGGTTTTCCGCTATTTTATATATATGGGTAGAGATGAGGAATAATTATTTTAGAGAAACAGTTTACAAAGTTGGAGTTTTTGTACAGTTACATAAACTCGTCAACAGAAGAATATCTCAATGGGATTTGATAATCTTTTAAGATTCGAATTATAATCTGATCAATACAAATTAATATAATTAACTATCAAATCTCGCAAAAATGTTATGTTTGTTAAATAAAATGAATATTTTTTATTGTTTTTATTTCACCCAAGTGATTTGCGTTAGTCGAAGAGTTAAATAGAAAAAGAGTGCGAAAGGGAGAATTTCGGCTCTTCTTTGAAGTTTTCCAACGAAGCGGTTAATCGAAAACACCGTAAAAAATAACCAACATGGAGTATAAGGATAAAACGACCACTGGATATGCTTATATAATCTTTGTATAGAGAAACACACTTGTCGGCAACAAAGAATGGTCGGGCCTCAAAGAGGAGACGCTTTTGTAAATTGAAAATGTCAAAGGCAATTGTAAAATTATCCTCATCCGCAGTATCTGCCGACGATATTCAACCGTAACATAAAGTAAAAAGCGTTTTTGTAAAAATAATTCTACTTTTACATAACAATTGATAAACATTAAATATACTTTACTGATCTTTGTTGGATTTTAAGCATATTAAATCTTGTCGCTGTATTGTTGCTTTTTCGTCTTCCTATTCATAATTTACAATGTATTAAGTTAGTTTTATGGGGTACCTTACGCCAGAAGATATGCAATCAGGATAACACTATATAAAATTTCCTACTTAAATACCTAAATTGTAGGTTTATAATACTAATAATATTATTGAGTCTTTTTATAATTGTAATTCAAAATAATTACAAAAATTCCTTTATAGAATTTTTGCAGGGGTTGACATTATCAAACCTTAGCGATCACCGGGATAGAATTATACCTTAGATCAAAAAATCTGCTATAATTTAACTCATTTCTTTATTTATATACGCTTTTTAGAGGGGCTTTTTAAGAAGGTTTTCTTTAACTTTTGAGACTAACAACGTGTTAATTCATTGTCTGACGGTGATCTTAACTATTACTAGTTACACATGTCACCGACTTAATAATCAGTATTTACCTTACAACCCAGGAAATCAAGACGATTAATCGGGATTTGAACCCATGACCGCACTATTTGTTACCACGTTATCCCATGAGCTATAGTATTATTTATTTCGATAAAAAATATTATTTATTCTGAAGATTGAACGAGAACACAATGATATTATTTGTCTGTGGCTAAGATAATGTATGATTTGCGTGCTCTTCATAACTCTGGTATAATTTGACTTCTTCACCCTAAGCATTGTGTTGTTTTGATTCCCGCACGCATTATTTCTCTGTATTTATCAAGATTTTCTTATATAACGTATATAATATATATAATTCTTGGCCTTGCAATTTTTCAGGACGAGCTTGCGGAAACATGTTTTTCGGGGCTCCGTTATTAAGTATGAATATAATCATACATTATGACAATTTCCTTTTCGAGCTTTTCACTATACACGAGCTTAAGGAGGCTATAAAAATGATACACATATATTACATCAAATAAGATATTTTTTTTGTTATATATGTTTATATATAATATATACATAGTTCACGTATAGTATAAAATTTTAAATAGAGTTATTTTATTGCATCCCTTACATTTTTAAAGAAATCAAATATAAATTGTTTGTATACATGCTTTAAATTTGTGCTTGTAAATTAGAGAATTTCATACACATATTCCAGTTGATTTATGAAACACATACAAAATATAAAATTATTCGTAATAATGCAAATTCCAGAGGCTGAAAAAGACTGATGTTCAACAAAAGGTTTCTTTTCAAAATAAAGTGCTGGAATTTACTTATTTCTTCGTATTATTAAAACGTAATGGAATTCATGTTTTAATATAAAGGAAAATATATGTACTAAATACATCTTATAAATACACAAATTAAATTAATACTCCTAAACAATTATATAATCAATAGTTTTGAATTTCATTTGAAAATGATCTTGGCAACTGTTAATTATTGAAATCAAAATTAATAGCATTTTATTTTTAATATTAGCTTTATTATATAATATATTCTGTCCGTAATATTACCTTTTCTAAAAGTTACTTTTTTTTTTATCGCAGACATTTTCCATATGGCGTGTGTATTTTTCATATGGAAATTCTTGTTCGTCTGAAATTTCAAAAGTGGCACTTGTAACAAATATTTGCAATCATCATAAGGGTTCTTAATGTGATTTAAATATTTAAAATAAAATATCACCCCGCTGAAGAATATGTCGCTAATTTGTAGTATAGTTAATCCAAATGGGAACGTATTGTTTATATATTGTAAATAACAAATCAAAGACTCCATTAGGTAAGGGTCCATGTTTACAGCTATTACAGCCCTCACACTTGAATAATTAAGTCCAATCTCAAGGTGTATTGTTCCGGGTAACAATATACCCATTTTCATTTACGTGATATTTTACGGCCTTACGGTATAGCGAAAGCTCGGGTTCTATATTCTCAGGCGATGTTCTTGGGGAATAATCTTCTCTTTTGTGCCCATTTGCAGAAATTCACACACCACTTTCATTCGGAACCACGACGTAATGTATTTATTCAATTCATGAAATATTAGCCTAAATAACATCAAAGTTCGCATGAAATTATATATCAATAATAATTTTCAATAGGCTTTATTCGCAACCTTCCACCATTCATTTCACCCTCTCTTTATTCGTTCATTATACTTTAATAAATCTTTTATCCTTCTCCCCTACGGATTGCTTATTAATATACTGAACAAGAAAATAATAAAGTTGTACGGATTATAAAAAGGCTAGATGATTAAAAATAAGCATACTATTTGATTTAATATCCGATTTTTTTTCAGTTATTAAACTTGGTTTATTAGACATGCTTAAATAGAATAATATAAATATTATAGTAATACCTCAGGTTATAAGGCACTGGCTACACATACTGTGTTCATGGGTTCAAATCCCGCTCAATCGTCTTGATCTAGGTTTACTCTAGTTTTTTGTATTGTAAGGTAAGTAAAACTGATTATTAAGTCGGTAACCTGTGTAACTAGTAATAGTTAAGATCACCGACAGATAATGAATTAACTCGTTAGCGTTTAACTAGTCAGTCACAATTAAATATAAAATTATTTATTTATTTTACATATAAATACATATAATTACTACATCATACTGCAGTACCACTACAGCATTACGGGGGATCCCAAGTCGCGGTGATGATAATGCAGCACTTGTCAGTTGGAAAAATTGCAAATTAGAAAATCACAATTGAGAAAAAATAAATTTAACAATAAAAGAGAAAAAAAGAAAAAAAACATAAAAATAGGAACAATGTAAAGTATAGATTAATGATATAAAAGTAAAAATTTGTGCACGCTCTCCATAAACATAGGGAGGGACAGATTGAACAGGTCATTATCTGTCCCCCTGAAACACCACTCATTCAAATTATATAATAATTAATTAATAGGATTAGTGATACTAAGAAATAAAACCACAGTATTACTATGATTTTTTACCCCAACGATCAATGCTTGATTATAAGGTAAATACTGAAGAAGTAATCTGTGTAACTAGTAATAGTTAAGATGACCGACAGATAATTAACACGTTGTTGTTTCTAAAAAACATTTATATCTTAGTCTTAGATATCAGTCAAAACGTAATATCGTAGTATGTATTCAATTGTAGAAAAATACAAAGAAAATTTAGTTTATAATGTGTTACACTGATCTAGTTCTTTTATATCGTGACGCCTTCCCTATTGACGGGAGTCCCTTTATAAGGGGTTGGCCAGGCCACCTTGGCCTTTACGGGAGAATATAGTAGAGATGGTTTCCCAGGCCACCACACAGCAATGAGTACTTAAGATCTAGTTTGCTAAGCTAGATCTACCAAGTGACTCCGGTGCCGTGAATCGAACCCGGGAGTCTTCACTCACGAATCCGTTACACTAACCACTGGGCCACAAGGCGGCTATAGTTCTTTATATTGGAGTATAAAATCCTTTCACACTTCTTGAATTATTAAGGTGGCTCTGACTGAGTAATGTTCCCCTTTGTGTATTTCGGAGACGTCTAAAAGTTAATGGAAGGTTACAAAATATTGTCTTAGTACATTGCGGTTAACTTAACTCTGTATTGTGATGGTCGCGTGTTGACTTGGCCTATGTTTACACACCGTGGACACGTGTCATGAAACTTTACTACACGATTCATATCGCATCAACCCTTATATCACCAACAATATTTATGTTGTAAACACAGCGCTCTTTGGTGATTTAAGGGTTTGCCGACGAGTTTGTTGGCATAAAGTGGGGTGATAACCTAGGCAATCCATTTTTATTGAGCTTTGAGTGAGCTATGAATGCAATAAAAAAAAACATCCGATTTCTTATCAATTAATATACATATAGTCCAAATATTTCAATCCAATCCCCAATAAAACCAAACAGAATATCGTCATATTCGGTTTTTATCATTTTTTTAAAACTACAATAAAGTTTTCTGACACACACACACAAATATTTTATATAAGTTATCTGGATCAATGTCTACTAGTAATTTTAAAAGTCTGAGTTCAAAATCCATATGACAAACCTATTCCTCCTGTCTCATGTTTGTAGAACAAATGTCAAATTTAAGACATGCTGAATGGTGAGATAATTTAGCAACCACCCAGATTGGTCACACCTTTAAACCAAAAATTGTCACGATATTACTAATGACAACCTCATTGTGTATCTAAAATTTGACACTTAAAAATAGAGTATGATAAACTTAACCGAAATACAAATTTATATATTTCTATTGAGTTATACTAAAATTCTATCAACAAATTAAATTTGAACCCGATGCAACTACTTTACCAACGACTATTATAGTTTTAGCGGCATTAATTAATAATATATTTTAATTAGCAATTTAATTTAAAGTCGGTGGAACCCGTGTTTTGTATTCGTCATTTCCTATTCTCTTTCCGTTTTAAGATGCATAATTTCCAATCTCCATCTTATAAAAGGTTTAATCTCTATTCATATTCAAATGAATTGAAATTTTAAAATACTGCAATAAATGTGCCCTTTGTAAAATTAATGTCTTTAAAATTTTGTTTACGTGACATTTGACAATCGTACTCTCAAATAACATTTTGTTGATAAAGGGTTAAAATATAAACGAGATGAGTTTATTGTTCTCGGTCGCTTTGAGTGACTTTGCCGAACCTGAACCCGAGCTTGGTGCTCTGATTTCTTACATTTCGTGTATATAACTAAAGTTTCTCAATTAATTGCGTGAGAAACGACAATAAATTATTTCGTGTTCCTATTCGTTTAAGGCCTAGTTTGAAATTACTCCTTTGAATATTAAAGCCTCGACATATTATTATTAAGAGGCGTCTAGCTAAAACGGAATATGTAACGGTGAGAATGTTACTTGAAGATTTTGTAAATGGGAATAGTTAATTAAATTTTATTAAATCGAATCTGGGTAAAATCAACAATATTTTGACCAATAATTCTTATTACTCTTCTAGACTTGTTTACTTACAATTTCATGTAATATAAATAAGTTATAAAATCAAATGGCCGAGACCTGATTCGACCTCTGGATTTCTTATAAAATATTTAAATTATTATTTAAATTTATTCAAATAAAAAAAATCTAACTACGTTTTATCTAAGATAAATGCGAACATATGAACTCACGTCGATCAAATGTCAGCTTACCCTTTTTTTAAAAAGTAGATAGTGTTATTGATGCTACATAAATATGCATTTTCAAGATTATACGAATAAATCATCCAAGAAGCAGACAATTTTATAATATGCCCCGAAATTGCTTTAGGTTAAATAAAAAAAGAACAAATATGTATATCTCCTTTTATTGCGAAATCGCAATGCGTGTGTCTGGTAAATATTAATAAGAATTATATTAAATATTTCAGTATCTCACAAGAAACATGAGAGCAAAGTTTATGCATCCCTTTAAGTTGTGAAAGTATCTCCGACTGAAATTTCACTCACCATTAGACATACTAAATTTAGTTAAATAGAAGTACTTCCTGAAGCAAATCAGACAGAACAAGACAGCTGGCGTTTGTCAGTAAATAATTGAATTGCAAGCCCAAGTTCAGACGATTACTTTTCTCCACAATCACTTAATTGGGAATTCCCTACTATATATTTCGGAGAATAATTTTGGTGTTTGCCAAATATGATAATGCAGTTTTTATTTTTATTAATTTATAATTTTTATTACAGAAACACGGTCCCCGAATGAAATGTTCAGCATGCAATATCACAGCCCATTCTGCCTGCATAGAAACACTAACAGAGAAGACTAAATTCCAATGCAAGCCTACATTCAGGGATGTTGGAGTACGTCAGTATAGAGAACATTCCACTACACATCATCATTGGGTACATAGACGTTCAGAAAAGGGGAAATGCAAACACTGTGGAAAGGTAAGTCAGCTCTTTAGTACCTTGGTTAGTATATAAAATGGATAGCATCGCTGTTTTGTCTCGACTACAATAGATTGGCTCTAAAAGTGGCCACTTTGAGAGAGTTTTGACCTGAAAAGCCGACAATAGAATAGTATCACTTTTCTACACAGAAGCGTCATTTTGCGAAATGTGTTTTTATTTGAACTAGAAACTGATGCTTATCATTTGTTAGACGTTGTCTGTCTGTAAAAAAGACAACGCACGTCACTCTTTACACATGGAACTGTAAATTGTGTAACTTCTATCATATTATATTCCATACGTATTTCATTAAATGCTTAGCCAACTTCAATATAAAACGTTTACTTATAAATAAAACTTGTGAATTCACTAATTGGAATGCGCAGCTATCTTTTCAGTAATATAACAATTTATTTAATTTCGAAATTTAAATCGCAAGCTTGATTTGGACATTTTATACACTATATTAAATTGAAATTATTGTTGACTGTAACATACGCCTTTTTAGCTTAGTGGTAAGAGCACTTGGTTGGTATACGAGAGACGCGGGTTTAATTTTACTACTAGGAGTGTTGTATAATGAGGTATTTTATTTTTTCAAGATTATTTAAATTTAATAAATTTCAATCAGAAATGTTTTTAAATAGATTGATCACTCGAATGGTACGTAATAGGTTTAGGTCTTAATTGTAGAAATTTGTATGCTCTCTATTTCATACCCACAAATAATACATAAAGATCAATCAATCGTTATGTCATTCTGAAAAGATTCTACCTGTACTAATATTATATATTAATTTAAATCAAAAGCCCGATCAGAACATTTAATACACTGAATTGGTGTATTGAAAATGTTAGATGTACTTTGAGTCGATTCTAGTTTGAAGCTTGATTTATTTTCATACTATATTAATAAATAAATTTCCACGTACATTATTTCAAGACATATTATTTTATTTATTTTTTACGTTTTAAGTGCACAGTAATATTTTCTGTCTTTATATAAAACTTTTTTGCGTAAGAATCTTTTTAATGTTCCAGTAAAATCTTAGTAAGCTTTTGTTAAAGCCTTCAAAAAACCCCTTCTAAGTAACCCAACGAAATGGTAAAAATTAAAAATAATTATAAATAACATGAATGTGTGGTATTTTGTATTGATTTTAAAACCTCCGATTTCATATTCAATACTTTTACAGCTTGCAATTTTAATCTACTCAAAACTTTGCTTTGAATCCTTTGTGTGACGAATTAATCGTGTATGGAGTAATTCAAAGGCCACAGTTTTTTTCCGATAAACCAGTTGAAAGTTATATTCAAATTGATTTTATGTCATATCAATTTAGTTTCACAAAATAAATAAATATTCATCACGATTTTTTATTGTATAGCTGATGTAGTAGTTTAATTGTGATTATTAAGGGCGTCTGTGATTCTGCTTTTTGTCATTACGTAAAGCCTCTTTTCAGTACAAATCGAATTATGTTCTATCGTCACAGCCTTTGTAGTATTAACTTCACACTTTGTTAAAGATATATATATCCTTGTCCAAATTTTTATATTTTTACCAGATTGCCAAGAATATATTCCCTATGAATTGTTATCTCTCACGATGATTATAATTTTCATCAATAATTTAAATCACACAAGATATCGAATATTATCGTCTTTTATAACATTTTATTCTATCCACGAAATAAGAATTGATTGAAAGTTTTATGATGTTGACGATATTATAATTTTGTCCTTCCTTCTCAGTGATTTTGTACGGCACTTATATTATTTTAAAAATATGTCAATATGTTAAATAAATAATAATTTTGTAGTATAGTTAACATTAATTATATTCAGTATACTATTGTGAAAATAATTATAATATTTACGAGATTGTGGCAAAATTATGCATAAGACTTTTCATTCGGCTTAAAATTCCACAAACGCACTGAAAGCTTTATAAAATCGTCTTGACATTTCTCATTAGCATTTGTAAATTTTGTATTTTAATCTCGACTATTTGTCAAGATTTTTATCATCTTTCCATGTGACGATATATGTACACTAGCTATAATTATGTTTTTTTTGGCCTGAAAATATCTCTTTGTAGAAGTTTACTTTGCCTCGAGAAAATTAGTATTTTGTCACATAAAATTTTCCGCTCCTCATTTACATCTCAAATTAGTCACACGTGTACATGTCATATTCACGAAATTATTCTACATACATAGGTACGTAAGTTCAAACATTTACATTTAATTCACTAACCAAATTGTCTGAAATTTAATTATCCCAGAATATGATTCATAATTTATATAAACAAGTATTGATAATTTATAAAAAATATTTCAATCACATATGTGGGCTAAATATATTTATGTTTTGTATGGTGTTTAATTTTATTTTAGCACACAGTGCTTCTGGGGAAGCAACATTATTATAATAATCATGTAAATAATTTTAATTTTTGGTAAGTTTTGGGTTTCACGTTAACCACCCACATAATATTATCCCTATAAATAGACCTGGGCTTGAAGCAACACAAACTACCCCACGACCACAACATTCCACCATACAATACGATACAATAAAATACACCCCCATGTCTAAAGCCACCCTTTATCCACGATCCTTGTACTGCAAATACCGACAACTGCACTGCATTTTATGTCTTTAAACTCTCCTATCAATAAAAATTAAGTGAACGGATTAACCGACTGAAAATAGTAACGGTTTATACACAAAGGCTGTGATTTCAACATAGACATATAAAACGTACAAGTAATACACGTATTTTTGTGTGGGAATTTATTTGAATCTCAACTATTTTATTAAACAGCTTTTATTTAATAAAATCAGATTGATTCTGAATCGAGACGATTTATTGTTTATTTTTAAATAATATCATTACAAACCTCTGTTAAGTCCTATCATTTAATTTATTCATTTTTGTAAACCGCGTAGTTATAAATACTGAGGTCATATATTCAAATCCCGCTCAATTCGACACATCTCAGTGTATTATAATATTTTATAATATAATGTTTTCCTTTTAAGTAAATAATATTTAAGGATGATCAATAAAAGCACTGATAAAATAAAGCGATATTCATACCTTTAACGTTACAAAAGGTATTATTAAAAACGTAGTTATTTTATTAGATATAACAAGCTCATGATTTAAATTCCGTTAAAGTAAAAAAAAAATAATTGATTGGTCATTACGACTGGGAGATCAGGAATAATTTAAATAAAATCTTGATCCATTGTCTTGATCCAGTTTACTCTGATTTCCTGGATTGTAAAGTAAATACTGGGCGATTATTAATCACATTAATCATCATTATTAATCAATATGGTTAAGATCACTGACAGACAATGAATTAACACATTGTTCTGTCTAAAAAATATTTATAAAGACATTTTCAAAGAGCTTCTCGGGGCGTACATATAAATAAATAAATTCGAGTAGGATTTTAACCCTAGCTATTACTCTGGTAATAATAATATAATTAAATTAACCATGAGTCGGAAATATATTTATTTTCTCTAACATGATCTCTTTGGGTATAATTTATTACTTTTCACATAAAACATAAAACGTCTTATTCAAAGGCGACATAAATACGTATATTTATTACAGAAGTATATAAAAAATGTTGGTTTTTAAACGATGATACTTAAAAAGTACACCGAGGTGAATCAATTTGAAAATATGTTTGTATAATGAGTTTTTACGTATCGTCAAATGTTTTTATAATGACTATTTAAAAGGTCCTTCAAATGTATTTAACTCACAATTTTCACCCGGCTGAAATAATATTTCAAAATATTACGGAATTTTCTTAACGTTGAAACGACTCAGGTGTTTAAAGAAAAATATTCTTTCAAAGTGAAGTACTTGAAAACTGCTTTAGCTGTTGCAGTGGAACCTCTTTATACATATTTTGCTTGATATATGACCTTCGCTTGGAATACGATCTGATTGCGATAATTCATATTATATAATAAACATTAAAGAGGCGTTTGTTGTTTTTATTTATTTATTATGGAAATATATATCGAGGTTCCACTTTATTTGTTTTTATTTTTATCAGTTTAGAAGCTTTATGCTGATTTATATACAACTTCGTCGCATTTCATTGATTAAGCGAAGTATTTCAGTCAGAGTTGAAGTACCCAGTAGTTCCGCTCGAAGAATTTTAAAATGAAGAAACTCTAATTGAAAAGCTTGAGGCGTTTTAAACTCACTGATTTATACTATTTCTGGAAACTTGGTGTATTTTATTAAAAAATAGTCATCTACAGAGAGTCTCTGAAGATAGTTTATTTAGCCTATTCGAAAGGCCTTAAACGATAAATAATTTTTCATATAAATATAGTTTTCATTTATTAATTTATTTATTTGGTTATGTTCCCAGTGGTTTTTTAGGCACAACAACGTGCTAATTTATTGTCTGTCGGTGATATTAATTATTAGTAATTAGCGGTTCTGAATAATCGCCTCTATATTTACCTTACAATCCAGAAAATCCAAAGTTAATATGGAGCAATACTATCGAACTGGATTTTATTAATATTATTCCGGATCCCCCAGTCGTAATAACTGATCAAATCATTTTTTTTCGAATTGAGTGGGATTTGAATCAATGATAACAACTGAGCTATTACGCTGGTTATTTGTATTTAATCAACACAATGTCAACACGTTTTTATTTATACAATGTTTCACCGAAACACACGTAACTCGTTTAATTGTATGAACAACATAGTCGAATTGCGCTGTAACCGTATATAGAATATTGTATTTTTTATATACTTTATAAAAAAAAACTGTCACCATTTTAATGCTACTTTCTATTCAGAGGCAATCCAATTTTGCAAATGTAAAAATGCAATCTAAATGGGCTGTCTTTCGTATAGTACATTGCGAAATATACTCGTAAACACAATACAGTTTAAACACAGAATATTCCGTTTTCTTTATGCATTGTATACATATACAAATATTTAACATCGTCAATTTAAGTTTACGTGGAGTTATCTCAGACAAAACCGCCGACAAACTTTCATAGCATCGTCTTCAAGGCATTATTCTTTTGGAACTACGAGAACACTTTGTAATTAGATAAGGGAAAAGTTCACATCACTTGTTGCTTCCAATTAAAATGTTTTCACGCACGATACCAGACGTTAAAAATATAATGGATTGTGTAAGATAAATATTGTTATACAAAGCAATCCTTTGAGCGTTCTCATATAAATAAGAAGACTTTCCAATTTACATAATTAAAAAAGGCTATTTCACCTCTTTGTCAGGACGATCGATTACGTAAATGCATTACAAAGCCCCCAAGGGAGCTTATGTACTATTTAATTTTTATTCACAATATAAAAAATATATTTATATAATATATTTTACAAGCTTGCATTAAGCAGATGAGGGCAATATGCATGTTATAGTTTGAAGCTCACTATGTAGACCGCATGAATTTAATATCTAATTTACGATACCATCTCACCTACAATCTACTTATTAAGTACCGCACCACATATGTTGAAATTAAATCTAGTAACGTTATATTGTAACGAAAGATATTACTCATAAGTAACTATTGAAATTAGAATTCAACTTCCTGATCCCCTGCTTAATAATTATTCATACATTCATACAATATTCATACAATATTGCAGAAGGTACTTCAAATACATTTCTTTAATGGTTTGATATATTTTTTTAAAATATTTAAAAATAATAAGCGTTAGTTAATTATTATATATAAAATATTTTGAATCGAAATGGGCAAATTAATTATGTGGTTACATATTGAATTTATTTTACTAATAACTTAATAATCGAGTCGCATGTATCCATTTTGTATTCTAATATTACGAATCATATAATATGTATTGTACATTTTTTGCTACCATTAGTCGAAATAATAATGTCAACTTCAATTTAAGAGAATTTACCAAACCCGAAGTATTATTTTCTAAAATATTTTACAAATCAATTAAATCGATACACAGAAAAATATGCTTTTCATATTTAGTCATTCTCTAAAATATACAATAAATTGCACTGGAATGCTGTAAAAATATTTTGATTTTTAAAATAAATTATGGTTTTGTTTACGATTAATTTGACCTTCTTCTATTGAAATCTTTTTACTAATAAATAACATTTTTATTGTTTATTTTGTGAGAGTTTTCCAAATTGCAGTTTTTTAGACACTACAGCGTGTTAATTAATTGTCTGTC
>JAGTTH010002634.1:0-23105 GCA_022606485.1 Agraylea sexmaculata
TCACTTGAAAGTTTTTCCTGACATTTTTTAAAAATATATTTAATAATAATGGTTAAAGGAAAATCAGTGGAGGTTATTTAATTTTACCTCATAGTTATTAAACATGGATTTTCACTAATATATTAACAGATTAAATATTTTTGTATCTTACACAATACAATGACTATTATGTAACAAGCATTTTTCATAAAAAAATAGTAAAGTATTCAAGCGAGAATTCATGATTAAATAGTTTGAATAATACAAAACATCTTATGAATTAGTCTTAGGTGTAGAGAGTATAAAAATATTTTAACCTATAGCTAACATGAGAATTTTAATTACATTTTTATTTGATATGAGATTTTTCTAATATTAACTAATAAAATGTATGAGAAAAAAAACCTAACCTACTTTATAAAAGAATGTATTATCTTAAAGTAAATGTCTCTAGTGTAATTATCTGTATGTGAGGAATCGTCATAGATTTGAATACAGTTTTAATTTATATTGAAAAAATACAAAATCCACAGAATTTTTATCAACCATCCTTGACTTTATAAGTGTTAATAATTAATAATAGTGACAGCCCTTGGCAATGAACAGCTGAATATTTTCAACACCTCTGTATTGCGCATTCCAGTCTGCAGATTAACGTTCAACTTCAAATATGAAACCAGTTTATATGATCACTTTGTTATCATCATACACTGCGATTGATGCCCTCTTATATCGAGCTTGAGGCAAATGAAACGATCTATTAAAAGGCTTGTTAATATTACAATCAGCTGTTTTCTAAGCAAATTCAATAAAGTGATACACAATATGTTTATAGCTTTCACGTACATAATTTGTTACTTCAATAAACTGCCTTTTTTATTTTACAATTTCTTTATTAAATATAATTTGCGTACAATGTTTTGATACATTATGATTAGATGTTACAATATTAAGTTTATAGACTTAGTCTTTTAATACGGAGTATAATCAATTGATATTTAAAATAATTAATAAGTTATAACATAATTTATGGGAAAAAATACAAAAACCCACTTGTAGAACTACTAAAATATATATAAATATTATACATAATAAATAATTATAATAATAAAATAAACTAAGAATTACAAAAACATATACTTAATACTATATGAATAAAACAAAAATATTGTGAAACACGAATATAGTCAAATCATTAATGACAGACAAAATCGAATGTGTTTGTGAAAAAAGATATGTTAAAGAATTTTAAGGAATGTCTCTCAACATTTCAGTGGTAATTTAAAGTTTCGCTTATTTGAAACATATTTGATTTTGTTTACATTTTGTATTAAAGAGTTAGTGGAGAAGTTAACCATTTTGTTATAGTGTTTATTGCTTAAGTCAGTGATAAACTCCTCTACTGTTTTCATTTTGATACTCTAAGCAATAAACTGCCCTCAATCGTAAAGTAATCTTGATAATATTGTCATATTAGTAAGTCAATATTTGTATTCTGTCAACCCAACGTCTATAATCTAAATTGTTGTTTAATTAATTTGCACGTGTCTATTGATAGTATTTATAGCTTCATAATGTTGTATACTTTACAAGCTAAACTCTCAACGGTTCGGATATCCGATTAGCTTTGACTTGAAACTTGTCGGTGTTTCGGGACAACCGACGAGTTGTTAACGTCCTTTCTTCTCGGAATGGTCAATCGTAAATATATGGTAGTGTTGTAACAAAAAGGGGTATCTGTCATCGGATTATTATTATTGAGATGTTAGTGGGTGGATGGTGGCGGCATATGGCGCAACGGGGAGTCTGCTGCCGGTACCAATGCCACTATAGGAATGTGCACTATCATATCTATACAACAGCTATTAGCCATATCATCATTATTAATATAATCATAACTATCAGATTGTGAGGTAAAAATAGTATAAACATTAAAATTAATACGCGATATGTGTTATGCTACGACGCGCTACGAGAGTATGACACGCTGCGATTGCGATTTGAAAATATT
Organism: Agraylea sexmaculata; assembly: GCA_022606485.1. Lineage (NCBI taxonomy): Eukaryota > Metazoa > Arthropoda > Insecta > Trichoptera > Hydroptilidae > Agraylea > Agraylea sexmaculata. The sequence goes on from JAGTTH010002634.1 coordinate 1,991, forward strand.
TTTTCAATCAATACCCACTATCAAATTGAACAAAATCAATAATTATCTATCTAGGAATATTATTAATTTATTTTATTAAAAATTAAATAATTGATTATTATTTAAATCTAGCGATGAATGTTAAAAAAGCGCGTACATCGTTTAAGTAGTGGATTCCCAGGCATACGTCACCGTAAATGTACACTGTTAATACGATAGTAGAGTTACTTAGATGTCCTTTTTGTTAGTTAATGCCTCGTCTAAGCCTCGGGCGAGGCATTTAACAAAAAACCGATGAAAATTACAGCAAAGCAACTCTATTACCGTCTTTACGGTGTGCGTTTAAGGCGACGCACGCCTAGGAATTTACGAATTATGTGTGGAACAATTCCATAGTGCAATAATTTCTTATAATATGGACAAAAGTAGTGTAGATACAAAAACAATTTAATTATATTTTATCGATGATTAAAAAAATTGTGAAATTGCATTCTCAATATTATTATAAATAATGAGTAAAAAAAATATTATAAAAATTAAAACGTTGATTAACACAGTATTTTTCATGAATAGTATACATATATTGGTCGTTGATGAACGATGCGAATTGCTAACTTCCAGTTTTCGGGTCGAAAAATGATTCAGCGATTTGGGTTAAAAAAACGGTAACTGAGTGATGTTTTTTTTTCATCTTTCTAAAACTAAGCATAAAAAGCTCACAAACGATGAGTGTTTAGAGCAATCACCCGTTGTGAATCGATTCATGCCGGTGTGGAATTTCTGGAACAATATCCACCAATGTCGGTTAGCTTTTGCCACAAATCGCCTTATAAAAGGGGATTCTCTGGTAAAAGCGCACACTGACAATATTTAAAAAAAATATAAATAAACTGTTCTATTTTCAAGAGATTAAATATTTATCTAATTTATTCTTTACAGGTTAACTGTTTTAAATATATTATAAATTATTGTATTTTTATTGCTCTAAATATTATTGTAAAGTGTGCGTTGTAGGCTTTGGGATTCGTTATGGGACAACAGGTGAAGACCTTGGCACCTGCTGCTAAAAGCACCCCAACTCAACATCACCTGTACGCCCTTTCCTTAACCTATCCTACTTCCTCATCGCTTCTCATTATCACAAATTGAATATAAAAAATAAATACATACATACCCATACAATGGATTCATATAAAACAATTAAATATTCATTCTCCACAAAGTAAATTTAGATATATTTTCAATACTAAATTTGAATTAAAATCACTCAAAAATTAATGAATGATTTGACAAGAAGATTGATTTAATAATAATTTGGTTTCACTGCAGGCTAGAAATAAAAATATCTAAATAAAAATCACGTAATTGAACGATTGTATATCATATATAAGTCTACTTGCATATTTTGTGGTAAGTATTGTTGAAAATTGTGCCTTCTTCACTTTATTTGATATATTTCTCTATTTTTTTTATATTTATACAGGGTGGACTTGAAATAACTGAGAATATTTTAGAGGGTGGTAGGGTACCGTAAGAATAATTGAAAAAAATATTAAATATAAAAAAACACAATTTTTTATCAATAAAAACAAAAAAAAAAATTTATATTGCTAGTTTGGGTCACCATCTTAGAATCAGCTGTTTCTATGGAGTACTCAGTAGTAAACTGTTACGTGTATATTGTGTCTGTTATACGTGATTAATATGATTGGTTAGTTATTAATTAAAAAAATGTTTCGTTTAAATTTGTAATACCTAACCTAAGTTGCAAAATATTTATACGTTTATACCGTCTTTTTTTCTTTCTTAATTTGTATTTTTTAAAAAAAACTTCTACGAGCGTTTATTTAAATAAATATGTACATCCATATGTTCTTATCGGATCTTTTTCAATAAAGTGAATGCTTCCAGAATAATTGTATTTTAACATAATTTTGTACATACACACGTAATAAGATTTTTTTATCTTAATGTTCTATCGAATCATGACACATTTTAACATGTGTTATTTAAAAACAATATTTTGAAAAATTTGAAATAAAGTTTGATCTTCAGATATAAATAAATTATCCTTCTGTCGATACATTTAAATGAGATGATTGTTGTCCAACTAGCCGACAGTTGTTGGCTCGTTAAAGTTATTTTTTTCGCCCTTTTCAAAATGTTTTAACATACGGCGCTCTGTGGTATAATATACACCATATTGCATTCGAAAGGATATTTCGTTTCCATTGATTGTTAGTGAGGAGGTTGTTATAATGTTTCCTTATTGAAAAGAGGAAAGAGGGAATGTGTGCAAGTGGCACACGTCTGTTTCAAGGCATATGTTGGATATTTATACCAATACTTAATTATACCAAGCCATGAAAATTATTAACGTACTATTTTGAATAAAATACATTATCAATGTATTAATCAGCGAAGTTCATCCAATGATAAACTTTTACTATACATATAAATTCATGGTTAGGTTAGGTTTGTTTATTATACACAAACCTACTCAAACAAATTGACTAATATGGACTTTATAAATCCTTTACAAACAATATTTATATATTTAATCTCAATAACTATTACTATTTATTATAATATATATTAATAAGCAATGTTAAAAAAAATCTGCTTCTTTCATTCTAAATTTTATTATTTATTTATATTTTTAATGCAAGGGGACTTCTTAGAAGATTTTTACACTGTTTATTCATTTTATCGAATTTACTTGTCTGTGATATTATTTAACTATAACTTGTTACACAGGTCACTGAATTATTAATCGCCCCAGTATTTACCTTAAAATCCAGATAATTAGAGTAAGCCTGAATCGAAACGATCGATCGGGATTTTGTTAATATTATTCCCGATCTTCCAGTTACAATAACCAATAAAATATATTTTTTTAAATCAATGATCAAGAGCAGAAAAAGGTTTAAAAAATTCCTGAGAATTTTATAATACCCAATCAAAAGCTTTAGGTATTTTGTATATTTATAATGTATTTTTTGTTAATTTAATCATATTTCTCAAACGCAAATAGCAAGTATAATAAAATAAAATGAAAAATATTATTCTAACCTTATAATCCGTCGGGCTATCCAAATCTACCCTATTAAAAATTTTTTTTTCTGTAAATGGTAAATAATACATATATTTGTCTTTGGAATTTATACATATTTCGTAACCACTGGACGTTTTTTTTTAACATTCATCACAAGATTTGATTGATTATTGCTTATTTAATTGAAATTAATTAATATTAATAAAGTAGCCAGTATTAATTAATTGAAAAGAATTACTAATGAAGTTTTCTTTAATATTTCCACATTGTGAGTATTAATACTTAATAAAGTAATTGTAAAATAAAAAAAGCTTCGGCACGTCGAGGTCAGATAAGAAAAGTAGCATTTAAAAAAGCTCGCTCGGCATTTCTTCCTGATATTTGCGGTCGTGTTGAAGGAATCTTTGCACAGAAAACCTCTTACACTGAGGATTTTAACATTTCCAAGAATTCAGCTTTCAAGAAGGTATACCACAGCAAATGTAATAATTCCTGTCGTTATCGGTACATATACATAAATTAACACAAATCCATATCGATAAAATTCAAATTGTCCAAAACAAGTGTCTTAAGATGCCCTTAGATCTTGAACCTGGCACATTTCTTAAAGAAGTCCACGAGGACATTAAGTTAAAAATGATCAAAGCAAATATCGCAGATTAGAGTAAAAAACATTACACTAAAATGACTAACTTCCCGACTAACCCAATCATAAGACATGTAAATAAAACCAAATATGTCTCGAGGAAACGTAAGTTCATTTTACCAATTAACTTCCAAAACTGATATTATTTTTAAAAATAAAATAAAATTTCCAATAATCCACTCAACTCAAATTTGGTTTTACCCAAACAAATTGTTATTTAGGTTTTAAGCATTATATTTTGTAACTTGTGTTGTTCAAATTTGTAAATGGGTTTTTATTTATTTTTTCCCATTTTTTCTATAATTAAATACTATTACTCATGTAAAATTTGAATAAAACATTCTCATGTTAGTTATAGGTAAAAAGATGTAAACACTCTGTACACTTTAGTCTATTTCCAAAGATGTATTGTTCTATCAATCAATGTAAAAACTTATGCATAATAAAGAAATTGTAATAAATATATACATAAATTAGTTTTGCCCGTCCGGTTTTGATTTAATGTCCGAGTCTGAATGTCATCTGCTCGTGTTTACATAAAGAAAGGAGTGGCGTGTGGGTGTTTCGATGGAGGAAATTTGTATGTTCTTATCTGTGTTACCTGCTGATAATATTTATACTGCAGGTCATTGATTGTTATTATTAGAAGAGTGTGTGTTCGCTAAATAGAGGCTCGTTCATCATGTAATCGTTTTACATAAATCATAAGGAGATAAACGGGCTGAGCGCAGACACAACAGTAGTCCTGTTTGTTATTATTATACAACCGACTCACAATATAAAGCCTACTACATTTCAATTAAGACTTTATTAAGACATCGCATCAATAACCTTCGGTGTGAGAGATACTCAACAACTATTTTGCAAATATCCATCCGGGATACACAATACCAATTTATAAACAATCGATACTCGATCACGCAACTTGATTATGAATATAAAATATATCCTGCTCACTGATTACCTTACCAATTATTGATGATGCTATTGTTTGATTAATTAACAATACTTTGTCAACATTTGCATAATTTGTAATCTTTCAATAGTGGCGTCCTCTATTTCTAATCTTTTTAATTTAATGCCTTCCCTATTGACGGGAGTCCCTTTGTAATGTTTTGGCCAGACCACCTTTAACATTACGGGAATAATATAAAAGAGATGGTTTCCCAGGCCACCACACAGCAATGAGTCCTTCAAATCTAGACTATTTTTCTAACAAAGAGTATCGAACCAAAGAGTCTTCACTCACAAATTTATTACACTATTTAATTGATTACATAAATCCGTTACAGTATTTTTATTATATTTTAATTTAAAAATTGGCATTTTTTAAGAAGAGAGTAAAATTATTATTTTTCAACATTAAATATTTGACGTGGTTAGAATCGAAAGGTCTGAAATACTGTTTATATTAATTTTTAAATATAAGTTGTAACGAATTCTCTTCAATATAATTTTTTATATTTTAATATCGAAATTCTATTTTGAAATTATAAAATGACGAAGAATATTCGAACAGAATATGATTTTAAATGCTTAACCATTGTAATAAATTATTAAATCTTAATATTTTTATGCCACAAAGAAAGGTTTTGCTTTCAGTTAATATCAAATGGCCTATGTAAATTTTTAATTTATAATATAAAACTAAAAATTTAACTCAAAAACGGATTTTTGTGTTACTGACCCATCAATTAAATTAAACTATGCATTTTAACATTATATTAAAGTGTATTGAAGCGAAATAATTCTGAAAAAATGAAGTAGATCGCTAAATAAAAATAATTTCGGTTTAATACACTTTAATATAATGTATAAAATCTCTGATTGCTTTAACTGATTTCACAAAAATATTATATAAATGCATTTAAATATTTTTGTTAATTATTATTATTGCTGAAATGAAGAAGTTTAAAATTTATGTCCACGTATAGGTTATAAAAAATAAATATATGTAAATGTTTTATTAGTTTCCGGGTTTCGTTGTTCTCAAATCCCGCGCGTTGAAGTCGTCAAATTTCCGAACATGGCTTGGTTGAATATAATCCATGGTTATATAATATTCGGTTCATTTATCTGGTAGTATAATTAATAAGATCCCAATGTAGGGTTTTATATGGCAATCAGTCTTTTGGTCCTATATGAATTTGGTATGGCAGGGTTGGTTCTTTACAGCGATGTTTACTGCTTTGACTCGCTCATAAAGTTTATCGTCCAATAGAATCATTATTGAATAAAAGCTATCAATGGTCAGTTGTTGCTCCGCTTCAGTACTCATTGTACAGATTCTCTTTGGCGGTAAATTGAAAACATGGCTTATTCGATCAACAGGGCATTCACAGTAATTTAATAAACAGCTCAAATTAAAATATTTGTAAACTAACCCAATAAAAAAGAGCGTCCTTGTCCTTTATGGTCGTCTGATTGCTACAGGAATTAATAGAATAAAATCCTTTGATCCTGATTTATTATTTTTTCCTGAATTATTATATGTATTTTCCCTGGCAGAACTACGCTTTTCGTCAATCAAGTGGACCAAATATAAACATTATATATATAAAATTTCTTTATTAAATATAATTTAAATACAATGTTTTGATACATGTTACAATATTAAGTTTATAGACTAAGTCTTTTACTTATTTTAATACGGAGTGCAATCAATTGATAATTAAAATATTATTATTACAATTTCTTCATTATGCATAAGATTTTACATTTCTTGATAGAACAATACATCTTTGGAAATAGTCTTAGGTGTACAGAGTGTTTACATATTTTTACCTATAACTCTTAATTTAATTATAGATAAAATAAAAACCCACTTACGAATTTGAAGATTTATAAATAATATCAACGATAAAAGCAATATTAACAAAACAGTTATAAAACAGTTAAAAATAATTAATAAGTCATAAAATAATTTATGGGAAAAATACAAAAACCCACTTGTTGAACTACTAAAATATATATGTTACACAATAAATAATAATATATAAACATTATTATTTTTGAATATTAATGATGTTTATGAGAAGTTTCAAAATAGTGTAAGAACACGATTAAGCACTGTTTCATTAAGAAATGTTATAATGAAATAATAAAATAAGCTTGGTCTAATTATATTTCAGGCATTGCAAATCAAATAGGCGAATTTAATTCACTTTTTGTACATATTATAGCAATTTTATTTTAATTATATTTTAAACCGAAAAAGTGTTAATTTATTTCATAATCAAGGAAATCGATCAATCGGGATTTTATTAATATATTCATCGATATAGAAGTCGTAATAACCGATTTTTTTTTACTTTAGCGGGATTTGAACCCACGATCACAATATTTATATTATACCTTTTATCTATTAAGCTGGTATTTTTTATATTTAATAATATTGACCACCTCTGATTCTTTAACTGTAAGGACAATTATTAAAAAATATATATGACACCTTGTTGAATTCGCCGCTCTCATTTGATAGCTTGTAAATTATACTAATGATTTATGTAATTTTTTTGAATTTATATAATCTTAAAAAATAAATGCTTCAATTTAAATATATTATATACAATAATTGTAGCCCCTGATGTTTGAGCTCGTGATATTCCAACGATAACGTGAATATGGCATTAAGTTCTTTGCGGTAGTCTCGTGTCATTCGGATGCTTAATTAACTACGAATAAGGATAATATTCCTTCACAATCACAACTACTCCTTACATACAATTCTAAGATAAATAATTAGGATCGATACATTTGCCAGGGAGGCCTATTTGCTTATAACTAATTGCGTGTCGCCATACAATAATAAAAATATTACTCTCATAGCGGGGAATTGAATGCAAATGCTTGTGTATTAAATAATCAGGTTTTGTTGAGCATAGGAAGTGTATCTAGTTAATGGTTTTAAATGGATTACTGCTTTGTTCAAAGGTTGTCCTCATTCCTAGCCATAGCTTGTTCAATATAATGGAATTCGTTCATAAGATATTATGAATAATCATAGTATCAACAACATCTACGTTATTTTTATTGTAAGGCAAAAAATTATTAGTCAACATATTATGTATGTAAAAACTGAGCTTTTAATCAATTAGAATACTTTGGGGACTGTAGGACTAAAATTCTAAATTATTTATTTTAATATTTTAGTTCACATTATAACCATATTTTTTGAGAATATTAATAAGCCGCTCAATTTCCGAATAATAGGATGTAAAAATGACAGTAATTTACACAATGATCATAATGTAATAATTATTTTTTTTATTAATAACCAGGCTATTTAAAATTGAATTTCAAGAATTTATATTGTATTAAAAAAAAGAGAATATAAATGTTTAAGAAACTTGATTCGTTTTCATACATACAAAAGCACACACAATAATTAATATTTGTAACCCATTATATTAAGAACTATTTTCCCATACATTCTCAAAATGACTATAAAATATAGTCAACTCTACTATGTTGAATAAACTGTGTGGTAAATAAAGATAATTAAATTGTATTTAATAAAAATATTATTGTATAAGGTCTTAATGTTTTAGCATGAATTTGGTTTATGATTAGTAGACACAGAATAATTTTTGGAAAAATATTTGTCTTAGCTTATTTTATAGACCAGTTTCTAAATGGTTGGTGTTATGAAGTATATGGTTATTTTTGTCACGGTCATTCCAATTGATACACGGTTTGCAATAGTAGATATATGCACGTTTTATTTAATCCGTATATGGAATATGTCATTTGTAAACCAAATCATAATCCAACCGAATGCTCAGAATAAGACGTCAGTCTCGATTGTTTTATTTAGTAGAAGAAAAGTTGTTAGTGGCTATAATAGAAGTGAAGAAGGTCCTGATTTATGGGACGACCTTCCTAATACTCTCTCTGCGACTGCCCGCTGCTTTATATGCCACTCAATTAAAATTCAACTTTTTATTAAAAATGACTTACTCTTCGGATATTATATAATTGTGATAGAAATTATTCTCCGTGTGAGCTTCCAGTTTAATGGATTGTGACACCAATTTGTGGTTAAATTTATGGACATAGTTAAAGCCTATAATTTATACCATCACTTGAAGCGAAACAGTAGGGGCGCCATCGGACACAAATTGAAATCGAAGAGTATTATAAGTCACGGCATTGGATCATAAAAATGAAGAGTACATTGACAGAAGCCGAGTGTGAAATAGTTATTATTCAACAATTGATTAACATTATATTTCATGATAAGTTTCCACATCCGAGGAACCTTAGACTTGATCGCGTGTATTTCTTCGAACAATTGAAAAGCCGATAAACAAGTTAAGTCTAACAGCTTACACGCAATATCTCCATCATATTACATATTCATTGTTATCATTCTTTTAATAATTCAATAAAAAATCTTAGATCTCATATAAATAACCAATCTCTGATTCGCGGCATGATTTTATTTAAAAAAAAAATCATTTTAATTGACTCAAAACAAATTTTGTTTTTTTAAGACACAACAACGTGTTAATTCATTATAATCTTAACTATTTCTAATTACACAGGTCACCGAATTCATAATCAGTATTTACCTCACAGTACAGGAAATCAGATTAAACCTTGATCAAGACGATCTATCGGGATTTTATAAATATTATTCCTGATCTCCACAGTCGTAAGAAACATTTTTTTAGACACAACGACGTATAAATTAATAACACAGGTCACTGACTTAATAATCGCCTCAGTATTTACCTTATAATACAGGAAATCCGAGTAAACCTGGATCAAGACGATCAATCGGGATTTTATTAGATCTCCTAGTCACAATAACCAACAATATAATTTTTATTTGACGAGCGTCTTCAATTTTTTTTCCAAATAAAAGTTTAGTTCACAAATCAATGATCAAAAGCACAAGGTTTTAGTAAATATTAATTTTAAAATGTGATTTCCTGGGAAAATATATCGAATTTTATAATATTCAATCAAAAACTTTAAGTATTTTGTTTATTTATGATGTGATATATATTTTTATTAACAAATTGCTTATGTTGAGTTAACGCTGTAAAAGTGCTAGTATAATAAAATAATTATGCAAATTAACTACAAACTTTAAACACATTTTTTAATATGTTATCCGTTTCCCTACAAAAAATATAAATTCTGCTACATTTGATCTATGCTGAAAAATATATATTTTATTTTAAAATTGTATTCGTATTATTTAATGACTTAAAAAAATTAAATCCTCCTCATATATCAGATGCCTTATTAAATACTGGGATGATTTGATCAAAATGACAATTATATTTTATTTTGGTTTTCCAGGCATTACAAAAATAATGCAATGACTTGTTTGTAAGGAACAAATGTGTGAAAATTATACATAAGCTAACACCTTATTAAGAGGTCGTATATTTAAAAATATTATTTTTTTAATATAAAAAATACAGGTTTTGAATATCTTCGATTAAGTGTGTGAATCGTGAGAGATAATTTAACTTTAACAGCTTCCGCCTTATCTAGATCGGTAAGACACACCAATATGAAGCTTCTATATTCCGACACACGTGTAAAAAAATAAACACTTTAACGGATTATTGAAAGATACTAAAATCAGACAGGTTATTTTGTGGAAATTTGACTGCGGAAGCGAGCAATCCATAGGTGTTATTTATTAACCACGTTGTTAACACCGTGTTATGGAGAAAACCAATTCCGTTGTACCTAATCTTATTAACTGGCGGATATGGGAAAAAGGTGCTAATTCTATAAATGTTCAATCGTAAATCATACAATTATGTATTACAAACGAGCACGAAATAAAATAGATATATTGTTATTTGATGGAAATACGAGGAGTTCGTGTTGAAGAATGATTCACGTATTTAGAAGTTATGAGTTAAGTTGTATTAATGACATATCACTTCGTAACTTAAGAAGCCAAACTCGGTGATTTGCGACAGTCTCTTTTGATCAAATCATATACGTGGAGAATACGGAATCATTTTATAATTATAACATTAAATAAGGATATTGGATCGAGTCTTTTGATACACAACAAATGTATGATTTACAAAAATCCTATAAATTAATTATCAAATTCTAAAGTTATAAAAATTATCTTGTTGTAATTTCCACAGTATTAAAATTTAATGTAGTCATGTAGTAAAATATTGTGGAAACTACAAGAAAAAAATTTCATTCAAAATTATGGAATTCCACCCAAAAAGTCAACAAGTTATAAAAATTGCGGTGGATAATTCTTTCCTAAAATTATCACCATCATAATAAATATAAGGGTAAATTACACAAACTTCTTATTAATGCAGAAAAAGGATGTGAAAATATTTTTTCAATAAATCACTGTTAAAATAATGGCTACTATCTGACTACAATAAGAATATATTTTACTTATGAAATAAAATAAGCAATTAGAGATGATATTAAGAAATTACGTCCATAAGCTACGAATTATGTATTTAGCAATTATATCGTTAAATAGTTTTCATTAATTAAATAGCTTATTAAAATTATTTACATAGTAAGTTTTTTAGACCCTTTCTTTATATATGTATTTAATTAGTCCTTTTTTACCTATAAATACAAATTACACTTCTGTTTCACTTTGATTCAGTACTATAAATTTTATTTAATTTTTTATTCCATTGACACCTCATATTCTTTTAATAAAATTTTAATTTATATATTTATTTACTATCATATTTGTCAAAAAAAAGTTACATTATAATTTAATATTTTTTATTTATTTCCAGGTAAGCCAACATCTTCCAAAGCCGTATCTAATAGAGAAGGGTAAGCCTTATATATCGTACATTTATCGTTGATAAAATTATAATAATTATTATAAATATATATATTCAATTGATTGTGCAATGTTGTCGGACAAGGTATAGTTCGTGTCTTGAAGGGTAGAAGTGAATTCACGACTGGTCCGCGTCCGCATGACTCGTATTTCTAACTTATCATTCCGTTTGGTCTGCACCAACTTCCCACTTTCATTAATTTATATATTTAATTAATTTGAACTGAGTCACGGTGGTCTTGAAGCCAATACTGTGAGTTATTGTTGCCTCAGAACAGCCACACTACAATTGAGAATCACGAAAGTCAATTCGTACGGTGAAATTAAATCCATGACACCCTTTGATAATTAATTAGATGCTTTAGTCACACAATAACAAAAATTTGTGTTTATGTATTGTAATAATATTTAAGTGCAAACATATGGGTTTAACACATTCATTAATAATATGCCATATTAGGTTTTATAAAAATAACACTATAAATATGCTTCTGAAATAGATATAAGATAGTTAAGATTATTAAGAGTAAAACAAATTTATTAAAATTTCTTTATCTAATTTGAATTTTACATAGTTAAAATAATACAAAACAGCATTATACATGTACAGAATATTATATAAATCTTATTATTAACTTAATTAACATGAACATTTTTATGTGACATGAAGTTACCATTAAATAATAAAAAGTATGAGAAAAAAAATAAAAACACATTTACAGATATGAGGATTAATAAAATATAATAAAAGACCAAATCAAATAAATGTTTTTTTGTATAACGAACCCATAGAATTAAATTGGTAATTCTGAAAAAGTAATGTTTTTTAGAAAAAAAATTTGATAATCTTCTAAATTGTAATCAAAAATACATACACGTGCCTTTCTGACTTTACATATAACAGTGTAATCATTTTATTACAAAATTATTAAAAATATAATCTAAAATATCATCATTGTTTCAAGATTCATTAATGAATTAGCAAGAAATTGTGCATTTTTTAAAGTAAAACAGTGTTCTTGTCTATTTAACTGCTATTATTTATTCTGGGTGTCTTCTTCTAAAAGCACATTTATAATAATTAATCAAGTCTATTTCGATACACTTAAAGCACATCCAATGATATATTTTCAGCTTCGATATTAATGGGTGTTGATTTTGAAATAGTATTTAGCTATAGAGATGATATGTTAGCGTGAGGCTTGATTTATTGAACATCTTCAACGATAATATGTTTTGGCTACTCTTACATTCTCATAAATCTGAGCCTGTCTAAAGTATTTACATGAAAAACTCATGTCCAAACTACAGATGGGCGTCGATATGTTCAAATAACTAATCGATTACAAACAAAACAACATAAAGAAAATTGCACTGTGAAATTACGTATAAAAAATTACCACAGGTGCTATGTCAATACAGTTGTTATTGATAAATCATCCGTCGTTATTCATTGTGAAGAGATTAAGATAATAATTTAAAATATATACTAATAACCATGCCTAGTATGATCTTTTTAATTATGTACAATTAAAAGAATAATTCAGATGTTTTATGAGTAGACTCATTATTATAATTTTTTTAAAATAAATTGATTTAGTTATCATACGAATATCCATGATAACACATATTTAACAATACGTGGAAAAACTAGAAACAATGTGGTGATCATTGTTATATACAATATTAATTGTGCATTTCATAAAAAAATATCAAAGATTAAATAGACAGACTACGCTTGTATTTATTTGTGAATATATTTTTTAAATATTTCTCATAATTAAAAAAAGAACTACATAAAAAATTAAAAAAGCACTCCCATTTTTCCAGAATCCACTCTGCTTCAAGTTTTTTGGTCCAATCGTAACATTATTTTAATTATTTAAAGACCTTTTCACAGCACTCATTTTTTTGCCATATTTCACTTAAAGAAAATTAATAATTTCTCAATTTATTTGAATACACTAGTTAATTTAACCGCATAATGATTTCTCCTCGACTAATCTGTGACTACAAATCATTTGTTTTAGAAATGGGTTTTCAAATTTTGAATACAATAATAATTTATACATACGTTATTGTTAAAAAATTTCGTGAAAAGGGATGTTGAAGCAGAAAAATTTAACCTCTATTCCGCATCAGACTGGGCCGACCCTGTTGTACAGTTTATTTATTATTTGAATATGAGACAATGGTTGATTGAATGACCAAAAATAAGATTTTATTTATTCTGATTTTTGGAAGAGTTTATAATACTTTGTTCGGTATTATACATTTTTTTTACTTTATACATGCGCAGAAAGAAGTAAACGCAAATGGCTATGATTAGTGATATTATTTTACGGTATAACCAATCACGTCCTTTGTTGAGTAATCTCGCGTTTGGGAATTATAAAATTTGTCTACAAACAAATATAACTATAATCAATTATTTCCTGTATTGTAATATGAATATCGAGGCTGAGCTGTTAGTAAAATCCAAATAAATTTAAAAGCCCCTCAGGCGTTTACACACAGTATTATACAAATAATATTTATTAAAGAGCTTGAATATTCTTGTATATTTTTTTATTTTACATTTAGTTTATTACGCTGATGCAAAACCTCTTTGTAGGCAATCTACGAGCTGATGCTTTATAATTTCTTATGAATACATAAGGTAGATGTAACAATTCTATCCCTTTGTGTATTGGCGGTACGAATTTGCCATACGATACGGGCGTATTTAATGGCTTTTGATCTTGAATAACACGTTCAATGATCATTTTAAGCCTCGATTAACCGCTTCCTTGGTCGCAAAACTGTTGGTTGGAATCTGGATAAAAGAAGAGTCACATTCTTCAATACAAAGAATATAGTAATCATATTCAAATGGGCCGTATTGAAAGTACGCATAAATGGGTAGTTTAAGAATATCTCATTCGGGTGCATAATTAGGGGCAGTATTCCGGGGATGAGAGGTTACAACTACACTAATTCGGGATAGCTTCTGTAGGATAGGACTACCAAAAGTTAAATTATCTAGTATGTGGGTGTATGCCAGCGGCCCACTTGTCTATCCATTATCTTTTCTTCTTTTTTTCTATCTAACCCAACCGCTACTTACGACTACGACCGCACTCATATCATGCCCAATTACATATGCTCATTAATAATTCATATTTTATCATTATTACATACATATGTGACTATGATTACTGGAACCACTAGAAGATGGATGGGATGGAGTATTACATATCGAGTATACGTTCTAATAATTTTAATACGTGGCGGTTGTAAGTACCAAATATTTTGAATCCTTCTTCCAGAAAAATAAACACATTTATTTTATTGATTTTATTGGGTACGAGATGTTAGGTCTAAGATTGAATATAATAATATTTTAAACCTAATGTAACCATACTTAATCCTCTATAGATCGCATATATTATAGTTACATATAAAAAAAAAATTAATTAATGCCTGTGAAGGATTTTTAAGGATATACATATTAATATTTTCGTGAAAAATAAACAATTTATAATAGTATAAAATAAAAAATACGCGGATTAATTATTATTTATAAAATGTAACAGTTTACGATTAAATACCTTCAATTGACAGAGACATAAAATGTGTTATAGATAAAAGATGAATCTACATTAGTTGCCGGTCAAATAGGACAATTTTACTATTTCGAAAAAGTCCC
Source organism: Agraylea sexmaculata (assembly GCA_022606485.1). Classification (NCBI taxonomy): domain Eukaryota; kingdom Metazoa; phylum Arthropoda; class Insecta; order Trichoptera; family Hydroptilidae; genus Agraylea; species Agraylea sexmaculata. The sequence continues at coordinate 17,169 of JAGTTH010002634.1, forward strand.
ACTTAATAGGTTAAATAATGATTAAAAATGAACATTTTTTGACGTTTCATACATACAATATGTGGCAAACAAAGACTTAAGAGCACACAGATTTTTTTTTGCACTTACGATATAATACGCTGGAGCAGTCGATTTGTATATAAATAAAATTGTAGGTAGCGTGATATTTTTGGATGAAAATCGTACAATTTTAAGAAGATTCCCTGAATATTTTTAATCGAATTTCATCAGATACTTTCTGGTTTCTTTTTTTTTATCGTAATATTTAAGTTGGCACTGTAATTTACATGGAAACGCCTCCATCTCGTCATTTTGACCATAATATCTGGTTAGTCTAACACATCTAGCTTCCGGCTGATACTTGTTTTATAATAATGTACTAAAATAGAGTATGGTCCATGTTTTACGATTGCTGTGGTGTCTAAACCCACACCTGTCCTCTGTTATTATTGACAATAATATGGCCCTACAGACACCATGTTTCGTCACACCGTACCTTTCACGTATTTGGGCCAAAAACAGTTATAAATCGTCAGTAATCTGATACAGTTTTAAATGCATCGCATCAAGATTTAATATATATATATATATATATAACCTCTCAACATATATATATATCGATAGAACAATACATCCTTGGAAATAGTCTTAGTTCTACAGAGTATTTAAATCTTTTTACTTATAACTAACACGATTATGTTTTATTTAAATTTGACATGTATTAAATTATGGAAAGAATGGGAAAAAAATAAAAACCTAAACATTTCCTTAGTTTTGACGTTATAAAATGATGATTCCAAAGAATCTGTATGCTTAAGACCTTTTATAGGGCCATTTATAATTTAACATTATAATTTATTAATTATATATGATACTACTGCCAATTGAAAGAATTCTAACCTAACCTGATTAAGACTTCATTCTATAGAACAATATGACATGGATATGAAACCAAGCTCATCACCAATTCATCCAGTATTTGTAGAGTAAATTTTAAATTATAGATGCAAGTGATCGAGAATATCATAACATAATGATTTAATATTAGATGAATTAAGTCTAAGCTCTTTCGACTACATCGTCGTAGTTGTCAGAGACTACGATAAAATTGACGACGACTACAGTGTAGTTTAAAAAAATATGCAAAAAACAGCAGATTATTTTATTGCAGATATCGATTATATCAATACAATAATAAAATATTTGAAACACACCTATCGTGTAAAACAATTAATCAAAATACACCTTTCAAAATATTTTTGGTCTCTCTTAATGTAAATCTTAAGACATGTTTTTCACCCAAGGTCGTCAATTATATTTTAATATATATAATATATAACATAAATAGTTGGAATTTTCATATTATCTTTATATATATTATTTTTTTCATATTGGATGCGATATAATATTATAATTAACAGCGAATATGAGAAAAGTACAGAAACCCGATTCAATCATCATAGAAGACTACGATAAAAATAAAGATATATACGATGATGTAGTTAAAAACTATAATTGTGAGTGAATATTTTTTTTATAATTTTAAAACAATAATATTTTTAAAAAATGCAATAAGTTAAAATAAATTATTATAGTATGTATACATTGGTTTCCCTGTTAGCAGTTTCTCATTTCAATAAATCAATGCGAGGTGTTGGTGTGAAATTTAACGCACCCAATTCATTAACACAACTAAAATGTTACAATATGTGAAATATGTATATTCTAAAACCGTTATATGCGATGATCTATTTAGTAGGTTTTTTTATCCTCATTCAAACATGACCACGGTTGCAAAATTGATGGTTTCGAAGCGGGATATTTGCATATTTTCGCACTGACACGTCCGATACAAAAAAATGACCAACAACAACAGTCTTGTTAGTTTTTTTATTTTATATTTAAAACACATGGAATAAACTCATTGATGAAGGTGGTGTCAATGAAGAAAATATGCGGTTGATGGTAGTTAAGAGTGTACGGGAGCAAGTTATAATAGTAGTGATTAAAGCCTTGGCATACTTTGAAACATTTCTTAATTTAAATTTTAAAAAATCATATTTTTTTCCAACAATTGATAGGCTGAAATTGTAACTATTTTTTTTTAATTATTATTATATGTGAAAAGATTGATGTTCGTAGTGTAGGAGGAGATGGCTTCTGGAGATCTCTTTACCCTTCCTAATTAATACCTGCGGACAAAACAACCTGCCACAGCCTCTGATCCACTACCGACCACCAAAGAAAGGATAACCACTTCCATATTCTACACAGTGAATGCATATTTTTACAATAAATATTTAAAAAAAAAACACCGTGAATTAATGTAGGTTATTTGCAAGAAATCGGACGATAATGATTCGTAGGCATTCGGTACATTGCGCCTAGGAATATAATGCTTAAAATATTCACATAGACTAGAAAAAAACTCTTTATATAAATGAAAAAATAAGCCGTTTTACCTTACATACATACATACATATCTATATTAACACGTCCTCGGAAATCTTTTGGCATAGTTAATTTTATATAAAAAAAAACGTGTGTCGCTTTTGTTGAATGTTTCAGTAGATTTAATGTAATAAAACGCGATGTGATTCACTTCAAATAAAAATTAATTAAATAATTCAAATTTTCATATTTTTAGAAAGAGATAAATTTTTCGTGCACTTACCATGGATTGGTTAAATTATCAATCGTTGTTAAATGAAATTATTTGAGTTTGAAATTGAAATTTGCCTACGCCTAAATGCAAAGCGGGCTTTAATTTTTTTTAATTAATTAAGACAAATCAATTAGTAACTATCTGGATACATTATGAATATATTTTGTTGTTTGAAAAATGAGCAATTATCAAATAAAGCTTATGATGTAACGATTACGGACTAGGGAGCAATTACTTTATTTATGAGTTTGTTTAATAATTAAATGATTCAAATTTTCATGCATGCGTTAAAAAACCGCGCAATAAACAAATTTCATGGTATATTTAGATTGGAAATATTTTATTTGAATGTGGGCAATCAGAATAGAATGTGAGGTTTGTAAAAAAATCAAAAATGTAATATCTTCAACATTTAATAACGTCACGTCGACTGTTACAGAATGTGGGTTTAAATAGGTATACATATTTTTTTAACGCAAAAAAAATATAGTCTCATAGGTAACTTTTGCCATAACGACGATAATTAAAGCACGAATCCAGTCAAGTTTTTTTTTCTAAGACACGCCTCTTCTATGTTGTGCGTTGGGTTATTTGGGCAAATTGGTCATAAATATATCTCAATTTGTATGAGATAGTGACACAAAATTATAATAGTTGGTCGTAGTAAGTCACAGTGAAATATTCTCGGTCGTTAGTCTTGCTGCCGCATCGTCTGGCTACCTGTATTTCACTCTTAGTTATTACGTACAGCCTTCTACAAAGATAAAAAGAAATAAGTATATACGCGTGGTTGTTTATTAAAACGATAACCCCTTGTGTAACGAAGCTACGTTCCCAAATTAAATATTGATTATGAAATTGCCCCCAGCGTAGATGTATGACTTTAGATTATACTTAAAAACAAAACGCCCGGAAGCCCTGTAGCTTCTGTGCGTAGATAAAACTTAATTTCAATACCACAATAAGTATTAAAATATCTTCCTCAATAAACAAAAATCATGGATTTGAAAGACTTTTGATGTATATTAAACACTCTATACTAAATTATTGGGTATACTCTTCTGCTAACTCTAAATTCATATACATATATTATTAGTCAGTTAAACAAAAAACATATTAATAAAGAAAAAAACCGTTTTGAAATAATTATTAAGTTGTTTTATTCTCGATAATCTTAGCTTATTAAAACCTAAGTTGTATTTATGTATATTAATAAATATATTAAATGAAAACCATATATATTATCTTCCCTCCAATAAAATTTTAATTATTTAGATTCGTTTTTGTATTACTGACCCATCAAATTGCTAGCAATCTTTAGATATTTTGAATTTGAAATTTTACATTTTTTATTTTGATTTTCAATTAAAAACCACAACAAAATATGTACAATTTCTAGAGTGTAAATCTAGTTTTATTTTCATTCAAATTAATTAATGCTTTTTAATATGAAAAGTGAGTACATAATATCACATTTAAATATTGTCTAACCAAAAGAAGGTCACTAGAAATTACAAATTATTAGAATTAATTGATTCAGTATAATAAGTGTTTACTTCTGGGTGGAATTAAAATATAAATATTCCTATTCTTCTTACAATAAAATTAATGTAGTCAAAGAAAAAATATTGTGGAAATTTAAAACAAAAATTAGATATTCGATTGATTTATTTCAAAGTTTCTGCTGATTGATTAACTGTTTTGTAACCATACACGCGTAAATTGGATATCTTTGAATTTAAAATTAAATGTTGTTCACAATAATAATAGGTATGTTAGGTGTTAATACCCATGTATGGTTATCGGTGTGGAATCTAAAGCAAAGCGGTTGATGAATATGATTTAGTCGGTGCTCGAAATAGACTTGAGAGAGAAATATTGCTAAATGCAAATGTGTTTTAGTTTAGTTGGTGTAAGAGAAGAAGCTTGTGATTTGCGATCTCATGCCAGGATATTTGCACGTGGAGCTTTGCAATCAGTTCAGGTGAACATCGCCAATTTGTTAGCCTTGCCAACGGGCAAAAACTGATCTTGAGATAAAATCTCTATCTTCACGTACACTCATCAGCTTTTTACACTGGACGGGAAAAAAAATAACCTCGCTGTAGATAAGTCTGTCTACCCACGCAAATAAAATAGACCCCTATTTTGCAAACGATCAAAATTGATAAAGGAACGCAGTAATTTCTCGGTTGAACTTTACAAAGAGCTTTCGATTGCTCGATCGGTTCAGGTTTCGATGCAATCTTCCCCATGGTAATTTGTCACATTTTTCACAGAATTCCATTGCATTTACTTATAGGTAATATTTCTTCCATGCCCTGAAAAAATTATATCTTCTTTGTTTCTTCAACATATGATTTACCTTTTTCCCTTTTATATTCATACCTAATAATTATTGCACTTGTTATTGCATGAGTTTCACATACATTCAATCAAGCTTTTTCGTTCAATTTAGATTTAAAAAAATAGTAAAGTAAATAATAATAAATGATATCTTTATTTCATAAAAAAAGTAGTAGTAAATTTTCCTCATGCATGTCATACTGATAATAGAATAATAGATTCATATTAAGTGAGTGTCCATTCCATACAATTTTAAAATCAATGATTATTATTCAATGTATTACCAAGATTATTTAAATCTGAATTGTTTACGATTAGTTAAAAATAAACGTCCATGTACCTACTTATATATAAATTAAAGTATATTTTATGGGTAGGATTTTTACCCTTATTTTTTAATAGTAAATTGATTGATTAATTTCACAGTTACATTCAGCTATTAGTTGCAATCATATATACGAGTATATGGGCTAATGTTATAAACCCCCGCTTTCAGTTCATATTAACCTGAAATTAAAATTGCATAATTATTTGCTTATTTTTTATTATTAATAAGTATATTTACATTTTAATATATTTTAAATTAATAGTATCTTATATTAATAGTGTTTTTTTCTTGTGATAATATAAAATTAAATGACTGAATATATCGATGCAAACGTATACATTCATAGGTTTGGCTTTAATTTATTTGTAATATTAGCTTTTATTATAATAACACTATGACATTATTATAAGTTTATAAACATACATATATATGTACTTCTGATATAGATGGTCAACTTTTATTACAATCAGTTAAGATTTACAAGAGTTAAACTTAAAAATAAAATAATAAAAATAATAATCAAATAAAGTAATCATACTCCCTAATAGAAATTAAAAATAACTATTTTCTTATTAAAGATTTATTAATATATATATAT
>JAGTTH010002635.1:0-25668 GCA_022606485.1 Agraylea sexmaculata
TTTCGTATTCCCAAACGATGTTTCTACTGAAAGTGAAAACAAACAAAACAACACGTATATTATAATACGCATAGTAATAAAATTCAAATTGTCCAAAACAAGTGTCTTAAGATGGCCTTAGATCTTGAACCTGGCACATTTCTTTAAGAAGTCCACGAGGACATTAAGTTAAAAATGATCAGAGCAAATATCGCAGATTTGAGTAAAAAACATTACACTAAAATGACTAACTTCCCGACTAACCCAATCATAAGACATGTAAATAAAACCAAATATGCCTCGAGGAAACATACAATCATTTTACCATTGTACTTTCAAAATTCCTAATAATCCACTCAACTAAAATTTGGTTTCACTCAAACAAACTGTTATTTAGCTTTTATGCATTATATTTTGTATTTTTTTTGTTAATATAGCTTTTATTGTTGTTATTATTTATTAACCTTCATATTTCTAAATTTAATACTATTATTCATGTAAAATTTAAATAAAAAATTCTCATATTAGTCATACGTAAAAATATTTATATACTCTGTACACCTAAGTGTAATTCCTAAGACTTTTGTATTATCAATCATTTTAATAATAAAGGCATTTTTCAACAACGAACTTTAAGATTATCCATTCTTTAACGAACAAATTTAATACAAAAAGTCTAAAAAAATTTGTAGATGCATGCAGGCATGAAAGAATCATACTAAAATCATTAGATGTTTTTTTCCTAATAGTCTGATTATTTATGAGATAATATTTTTTTTATCTCTCTATACAAAATAAAAATAAAACATTCTCATGTTAGTTATAGGTAAAAAGATGTATATACTCTGTACACCTAAGACTATTTCCAAAGATGTATTGTTCTATCAATCATTGTAAAAACTTATACATAATAAAGAAATTGTAATATATTATAATAAACATCCAAGGCGAAAGGGATTTTTTTTTAGCAAAACATGAATTAAGTTCATTAAGTCAACGATGTGAAAAATGCAGAGCAATTTGCGCAAGAAAAAAGGACAAATGGCCTGAAGGGATGGAAAAGTAGGAGGAGGTCTCGGGTCAAGTCGACGAGGCGTCATTAAAAACCGAATTCCTTTAATCCGGCCTAATGACGGTCCTACACATAGTTTGTTTGCCACGTGGAAATGTCCAACAACGGGACGAACAGTCAACAATTCTTATTTATATAAAACAGAGGTGTTTTGTGTTTTAATTAAAAATAATAATTGCGTTACGGTGGGAATATTCGTTTAGGCTGTTTCAGTGTAGAGTGGGAAGGTATGTTGTGTTTAGTGTACGGGCATCCGAATGCCTGGAGGTTCTTATGGTCTGATATGGTAAGTCTATGTTAGTGTAGTTGCAAATATAAAGACGACATGAAACAATCTACAACACATCTAACGACAGAATTAACACAAGGTCTCATTGCATTTGACTCATTACTCTATATACACACATATATTCCAAATAAAATAAATATTATCTAAGAAAATATAAATAGGAGACTACATCGAAAAGGATATTTAGGATTCACGGTGATTAGGATAAGGATTTGGTGATGTATCAATGGAAGGTCGAACCCAATAATGAGCATCATTAAACTATATAAGACATGGTTTTTTGTGCTTTTTATACATATATCCAAAATATACAATTAAAAATATACATTAATTTTACTATTTTAACACGTATCAAACACATGTAAAAATATATAATACGCAGTTAATTCTAAAAAAAACTTTGCATACTAAATAAGTATTGGTAAAATATTTAATTTATTAGCAGCTTAGCAACCAGCGTAATAGCTCAGGGGATAAGAAGTGTGGCTACACATACTGTGGTCACTGGTTCAAATCAAGAATTTTTAAATTGATTTGATCGGTTATTACGCTTGGAAGATCGGGAAAAATATTAATAAAATCCCGATCGATCGTCTCGATCGAGGTTTACTCTGATTTCCTGGATTGTAAGGTGATTATTAAGCTCTGTCGGTGACCTGTATAACTAGTAATAGTTAAGATCACCGACAGATAATTAATTAAAACGTTGTTGTATATTAAAAACCCTCTTAAAAAGACCGTTTCTAAAGTAAAAGATCCTCGGAGCGTAAATAAATAAAATAAATTTGAATAATATTTGATGGACAAAAAATATGCATACATACATATAAGATGACTATAATTATAAAGATTAATTTTCCTCCGAAATCATTTATATAGTGTTTTAAACATATTTAAAAAAAGCATAATATTCAATAATTCTCGCATAAATTTTTGATAGATTTTGTGGCCACAATTTCATCTGCCAATATTTTATCATTATGTTGAATTAAAATGACATTAACAACAAATAACCGATTATTTATTCACGTGTGATTATGTAAACCAGATTTTTTTTAGATAAATTGGCGTCTCCTGTGGTACTTTTGTTTTGTATTCTAATGTGCAAAAATTCTTCCACTTAATAATTCAGGATTATTTATCTTTTACTCAAATATCAAAGATATGTTATTTGGATTTTTAATAATGATTATATTTATTTATAAAATAGTAGTATATTGTAGTCCACTGTATTTGAACAAATGTGGTTATATTAGTTGTATGTGGTGGTAGAGATACATAATGTGGAAGCTAGACCGCAATTTTTCGCCTGGCAAACGTACAGCAAGCAAATGGGAAAGATCCTGTGACATTTCTTTAGTTGTATGTGGATATATTATATATATAAGGCGGTGGTCGTGTCACTGAAGGAATGTGGTGTCGACACAAAGGTAATAGACTATGTGAAGAATTTGTGTAAGGTAGCTTTAGTACTGCAGCATTCACTATGTTTGATAATATGTGCCGCATGCCAGACAACCTTACTATGGCGATAATGTGGCAAATAATATTTACAACCAATCAAAACAGTGTATAATGGCATATATACACATAACTAAGTAATAAATGTAACTATTGATATACCCGTGCGTTCAACAAGGTGTGTATACTCACTGAGTAAATGAAGTCACACAGTTAAAGAGTCATTTTATATAGAACGGGTCAAGCCTACATTTTTAATTTAAATTCAGAGTTTCAATTCCACCTTTAATTTAATAAAAAATATAGCTTCCTTGTTTTTGAGGATCTGTTCATTTTAAAATTTACTACAACCGAAAATTGTTAGTTGCCTATATACCTACATGTTAATTATTATCACAGACTTTATTAGAAGAGTTTATCACAGACTTAAGTAATAAGCACTTTAACAAAATGGTTAACTTCTCCACTAACTCTTTGATATAAAATGTAAACAAAATCAAATTTGTTTCAAATAAGCGAAACTTTTAATTACCACTGAAATGTTTGAGGGAAATTTCATAAAAAATCTTTAACATATCTTTTTTTCTATGTGGTATTTAGTATTTGTTTATATTTTAACACGTTTTATAAATATTTTAGTAGTTCCACAAGTGGGGTTTTTTGTATTTTATTCCATAAATTATGTTATGACTTATTAATTATTTTAATTATCAATTTATTGTACTCCGTATTAAAAAAAGTAAAAAACTTCATATTGTAACATCTAATCATAATGTATGAAACATTGTATGTAAATATTATTTCATAAACAATAGTCCTGTTAAGAATTTTTTGTTTTACTAATTTGCCATTATCTCAAAACTATTAATTGCATTTCGATAGTAAACCCTCGATATTTAAAATAGGTGGTGGAATTTTTAGTGAGAAGTGAGAATATTTTAAGTAATTAAATATATTCATGACAAAATAAATAACTAATATCTCTCTTTAGGACATCTAGCTTTTTTTTCCTAATACCTTTAAAATAAATATACCAAGGCAGACAATTTTTTTCAACATTTTATGTTACGATTTAGTGGTAATTTACCCTCTCTTAAAATATTATTCATACTATATACATTTTTCTGCAATATCACTTACTTAAATCAGAGCATACTTACATATTTTATCCCAAAATTATCTTCAAAATGATTAAATTCTTTAAGGTATTTTTTTATTTAATGTATAAAAATATTCTATTGTGGGATGTTTTATGAAATAAATTAAGAAACATATCACAATATTCTCGCACTTTTCTTACTAGTACTAATTATCTAGTCCAAAATGTGATACTTATTGCTGTTTAAAAATATTTTCTGCAAATCTCACGTGTTTCAGGAAACCATATAAAACGTGTCTTCCTTTATATTGGCACTAGGATTCTTTTTATATGTAGGTACTTTGTACGGTGGTGCAATATTGAATGTTGAATATATTAGGTAGCGATGTCACCTCGATATTTCTATGGGCTTGCTGTCCAACCTTATTGCTTCCGAAACATGTACTCTACTTCACTAACATTACAAAATAGCCCCTTATATAAGCACATTTTATAAAAACATCCAATAGGTAGCATAATAAATAACTCAAATTAATTCTGTAGAAATTTCACGTTTTACAGGTTGGCATTAATTGAAAAACAGCCTGTTGTCAAATTCGACGACGAATCCCATTCATTATTTCGTAAATAGATCCTCGAATAAAGTTAAAATGAAACAAAGAGCTATGTAGGAAATTGTCAATTAGAGTGTCTGGATTTAATTTAATGAAGCAATACGATTACAGCCAGATTATCCTTTGGGCGACCCGCTCCCAGTTTACTTCAATGTGGATGTTTTTCGCCAACATACTTTTCATGGGGCATTTCAGTGTATCCGTTTATTTTTACTAATTTAGATAAAATTTTGAGAGGGTATATATGTATGTACCTACGGATTTTCTTTTTAAAAAAGAGTGCACATTTCACGATAAGGTTACATTAAATTTTCATCAAGTTCTTTTTTGTGACATTTATAATATATAATGATTTATTATTTCATGATTGAATTATTTTATATCAGCTTGCTGATATTTATATAAAACAATATATGGTGTACATCCACACTTATCATAGTTATCATACATCAATTATTCATGGGATATTTTATAAAAAATAATGCGAATTTCAAAAATAGGAAATTAATATTATTTTGATATAAGATTGTTATATTAAAATCAGACAATTTAAAGAGAATAATATATTTTACTACATAATAAAAATAGAAGCCACCTGTACAATTATGAGCAGTTGAAAACCTGTTTATTCACCTTCATGGACCAATTTTGCTTATGAGTTACTGAGTAAAATTCAGTAGGCGTTTTTTTTAATTTTATATCTAGATAATATTTAGAAACAAACATGTTGGTTCCATTAAGGAAAAAAATAATGAAAATTATAGAGTTCTATGTGGTTTTAATTACTCTTTCGTAGATGTTTACAAAAAATAAATGTGCATTTTTTAGATTGACAATTACTCCAAGCTCTAAGGCAAATTTTTCACCCCTATTTGGTCGATGAATTTTTCTCTATTTTTTATTTAATTTAAAATGTATAACTATTAAAAGGTATATATTTTAAATTATATTAATAGATGAAATAAATAACTCAACACAGAGGCCGTTGTATGAATAAATGATGTATTGATTAGTTCGATATTGAAGTTTAAAATGAATTCAATATTTGAATGCTGAAGTTATCCACAGTGTATGAAAGGCAAAGTTTGCGGAGGAAAAATTCAAATAATAGTTGAGGTTGTCGAAAGTTGGTCATATTGATTGTTAGGTATGGTGCGAATTTGTTCAATTCATCGTCAATACATTGGAATAGTTAAGGTTTGGTGTAAATGGGCAGTTGGGGTATCTGACAAGTATGCGGCTACGAAGCAGAGTTACCCCTAGTCAGAGTTACCCCCAGTCACCTTCAATTAATGTCCTCTGCTCTTTACTACTAAAACCTGCTAAATAAAACCTATTAAACTAACACCGCCCTATCACCCTGACTGGCAATTAAGATACCAAACAATTTTAATTAAAATATTTTACACTAAAATAATTCACTTATACTGCTTGCTATTCATTCAATAATTTTGACCACAGTTTTTTTTAAGTAGACATTCAGCCTGAAGGGTATTTAGGTATTTATTTATACTTCATTATTGAAATGTTAATTATATAAACATACTAATGATAAATATAAAAAAGCATAATTGTAGTGTAATTGAACATAGTTTAAATATTTAAAAATTATGTATTAATAAAATCTTATTACACCAACCTCATCGTCTAAGACTCGAACCTGTGTTCTTTTATCTACTAAGCAAACTAGGTAAACCTCGTAAGGTTAGGTTGGCACCATCACCATCAATTCTTTATTTTAGTAGATAATATCATCTGAAAATAAATCTGGATACCTGAATGAAGGGAAAGGTTTATCGACGATTCTTCTTTTTTAAGGATTATTTCAATATAATACAGTTTGATATTATGTTTTTTTATAGATTGTAATCGGTCAATCGTTATTGGGTATTTTTAACCAATGATATTATATACGTAGAGTTGCCAATTATATTTTAAAGGACGTCAAAAAGAAAGGATGAATTTGTCGTCAGAAGTTTCGTATGACAGCCGCTTGGGGCGATGCTTTTACCGCTGGTATTGTTTATTTGTCACTTGTGGCTCTATTGAATAACATTACATCATCCTCCACTTAATATGGTAAATTTCCTCATTAAAAAATGCTTGATATATTCAAGGATCATGTAAACAATTTACATGATCAATTTTACTGTCGCGAGTCGGTTTTTGTTCTTTTTCCCGTTTATTATTATTGTAAAAAAATGTAACCTTTAAAAACAAGATAAAGATATTCATGTTAAAATAAGTAAAAAGACCATTTTGTAGGCTTAATTCTACCCTCATTAAGTATTGTATCAGAACAATTATTGTAAATTATATTTACCTAATAAAGAAATATTTTTGTAAGAAAATCCTTGTTGCTCTCGATTGTCGAAACGTGTCGGATAGTATGTGTATAATATGCGCACGTCCAATGTATGAAATTAATACGCATGAAAGTTGTATAGATTGGTTTCAACAAAACTTCAATCATAGAACTAAATAATGTAAATGTTAAATTTTTATATAATGTAGCTTTTGTGGCAATTTATTGTGGTAGTGTGAAAACTAAACTAATTCAGTTTGGATTATTGAAAATATAAGCGAGGCTTTCTGGGAAGTTTGTGGCTTTGTTATTCAAAAGGCGAAATAAAATTGTGTATTCCAATCAAAACGCGGAGAAGTGTAGGGATGGCGATTGCATAGAGGCGTAAACAAACAGCGTCATGTGTGTCTCCATTTCCATACATTATATTATTGGGCGGTATAGTCAGCTCTTCTACTTCATCCCCATCATTCGTACACCCACCCCATCGAATTTGAATTGCAAATGAAGGTGAATTTTCACTAAAACACCGGCCCAGTTTCTTCTTACCGTGCAGTCAGCTTTGTGATAATTTTCAGCGCATGACGGCACATTTCACCCAATTCGTTGAGTGCTTCTCCCCAATTCCTACTTCTTTCAATGAGGTTTCACACCGACTATTATGTTCTAATAGAATCGATAATTGAAATATTTCCAAGCAATTGTTTTATTACTTTGAACTGCTAATTGAAAGGTCACATGAATAAAAGGACAGAAACAAACATTCTAAATTAATTTTATTTGCTAGGGCTGAGTTCATAGAAAAGGGCCACGAATATTAAACCATCACAAATATGTTTTAGCCAGAATTTTACTTATTTTACAAATAATATACCGAATGGTTCATTTATCATTTTATATTATTTCCTAAAGAAGCATAGACAGGTTTGTGTAAAAAATGAATTCAAAGCCCTACATGAATAATCTTCAAATATCCACGAAAAAAAAAAGATTGGCTGGATTTTTTTTTAAGTAAAAACTCTTACAATTTGTTGAATTTTTTTTAATTATCGGATGTTGGATGGGTTTATTAAATTATAACCAAACGACGTCTATTCAAAAAAATTCAATTCCTTTGCCATTGCAAAATAAGCATAGAAAAGTACACCAATAATCAAAACACCACGCAATGTTTTAGGTGCCAAGAATTCTCGCATGCAGCAGCCAACTGCAACAAGCCACACAAATGTGTAAAATGTGGAGGAGATCATTCAACGGCGTCATGCATGAAGACGCCGGACACTCCAGCCAAGTGTTGTAATTGTGGCGGTGATCATACCGCCAACTACAGAGACTGCCCTAAACGCCTGAGATATCGCGAATTAAGGGCCGCCCCAAAGCCATCGACTGTACCGACGAAGCCAGTCATCCGATACTCTCTTGCGCCGCCACCGAATATCACGGGCGGTCGCTCCTGGTCACAGGTGACTCGTGGTCCAGGAGTTAACCCAGTCGTCGCATCGCCGATGATAATCCCCGCTGGAGGCCAGACCTGGTCTCAAATCGCCCGAGGTACTCCCCCTGCCTCGGCTCCAAAGACGACCGATCCATCGCCGACTTACGAAGCCACGCCCACTAGTGCTGATATGCCGATAGGAGACCTGATGACTCTTGTATTGAAGGTTCAAGAGCTTCAGCGGAAGCTAAAGACATGTCAGACAAAGAATGAAAGGATATATCTCATCATGGAGCTCGCCGCATCGCTTGATAATGTCTAAGGTTAGTCACTGTTCTAATATTAAGATTGTTGCTTGGAATTCCCGGGGAATTTCAAATAAATTCGACGAAATGATTGACTTTATGTTAAGAGAAAGTGTTGACATTGCATTGATAAGTGAAACGTTTCTTAATACAAATATAATTCTGAGAAGACCAGGTTTTGTAATACTCCGCAACGATCGAGTTTACAAAACAGGGGGTGGTGTTTTAATCGTAATGAAAGACTCTATATGTCATTCGAAAGTTGTAATTCGTAATACTAACTCAATTGAAGCAATAGCAATTAGTGTATCTATTAATAATAAAACTCACATTATTGCCTCGGTTTATAAGCCACCCAAAATAGAAATTTGTCAAGATGATATCCACAAAATTATGTCTCTCGGTAAGGATGTTATAATTGCTGGTGATCTTAATTGTAAAAACACTTTTTGGCACTGTATTCGCGGAAATAAGGATGGCCGTTTACTAAGAGAATATTGTGATAAAAAAGACTTTCGTATCCTTTTCCCCGAAAGTCCAACGCATTTCCCACCCAAAGGATATCCATCCATCCTTGATATTGCAGTGGTTAAGGGTTGTCCTTCTCTCACCGAAGTTGACGTAATACAGTCACTTTCCTCCGATCATCTCCCTATTGTATTTAACATCGGCGGAAATTACAAAATCACCCAAAAAACCTTCTTTAGTTATGAGACGGCTAATTGGAACGCTTACAAAACTCATATTAACAATAACGTTACACTTAAATTCGACACTAACAACACATCTCACGTTGACAATGCAATAACTACACTCACAGATTCTATTAAGAACGCCGCCGCCTTATATATTCCTGTTAAAACCATTAACAATACTTTTAAGAACAAACTTCCATCTGAAATTGTGGACTTAATTCATGTAAAAAATAGATTAATGAATCAGTGGCGAAAGAAAAGAAATTGTTAACTCAAATCTGTCATAAATGCGCTAATTTTAGAAATTAAACATAAAATTAAAATTCATAAAAATGAATCCTGGGAACAGAAGATAAGGTCTCTCAAAACGCAAAATAACTCACTTTGGCAGATGTGTAAGTCGATGACTAGAAAAACATCCTTTATCCCTCCGCTCTGGAGCGAAGACTGTAATAAAATTATTTACAAGGCTCAGGAGAAAGTTGATCTCATCGCTGAAACATTCGTTAAAGCACACACATTGACACATAATGACACTACAGATAGTCTCACAGAACAAGCAGTTACTAAGTCAATTAGGAATCTTCACAACTATTCTGAATGTGAGATTGACGAGGTAACTCTTTCTGAAATCTCTGATATTATTCAAAACTCAAAACATAAAAAATCACCAGGACACGACAACATTAACAACACTCTTATTAAACACTTACCACAAAAGGCTCTTGATTGTTTGGTTAAAATATTTAACTCGTGTCTTATTCTTGGATATTTTCCAGATAATTGGAAAGCAGCTAAAGTAGTCCCTATATTTAAACCTGGTAAAGACAAATCCCTTCCCAGTAGCTATCGTCCTATCAGTCTCCTCCCCTGCATGAGTAAAATCCTAGAGAAAGTCATATTAACCCGCCTGCGAAAAACTCTGGATTGCGTCATTCCTAATGAACAATTCGGATTTAGACCGGGCCATTGTACCACTTCACAACTAACAAGAATCTCACAGCATGTTAGAGGAAATTTTAATAATAAAAAAAGTACGGGAATGATTTTCCTTGACTTTGCCAAAGCTTTTGATGTAGTCTGGTTTGATGGTATCATTCACAAACTAATTAACACTAACACTCCACCATATCTCACCAAAGTTATTCAATCTTATCTTACTAACAGAAAATTCTCAGTAGATATTAACAATGTTAAATCTGTACAGCATCCAATCCTTGCGGGAGTTCCGCAAGGGAAGCATATCGCTCCTTATCTTTTCAATCTCTTCATCCATGACATCCCTATTCCTCGTAATTGCTCCTTAGCTCTTTACGCGGATGACACCGCCATATTCACATCATCTTACAGATTAGACACAATTTGTAGACGCCTCCAAGCATCTGTAGACCTACTAACACAGTATTACTCTCGCTGGAAATTAAAACTCAACGAGAGTAAACTGAAGCAATAATATTTACTAACAAAAGAAAGAGATCCCACATCCCCCCTCTTAATATCAATAACGAACAAATTCCTTGGCTCAAAGAAGTCAAGTATTTGGGAGTTATCTTAGACCCCAAGTTGAACTGGTCCAAGCATGTAAAATATGCTGTGGACAAGAGCAACCTGGCTATTAACACCTTATATCCACTTATTAACAGGCGTAGTCAGCTGTCACCCAAGAATAAGCTACTTCTTTATAAATCAATTATCAGACCGATTCTCTTGTATGGATGCCCAGCTTGGTCTACTGCGGCAAAAGTCATATTAATAAAATTCAAATTGTCCAAAACAAGTGTCTTAAGATGGCCTTAGATCTTGAACCTGGCACATTTCTTAAAGAAGTCCACGAGGACATTAAGTTAAAAATGATCAAAGCAAATATCGCAGATTTGAGTAAAAACATTACACTAAAATGACTAACTTCCCGACTAACCCAATCATAAGACATGTAAATAAAACCAAATATGCCTCGAGGAAACGTAAGTTCATTTTACCAATGAACTTCCAAAACTGATATTATTTTTAAAAATAAAATAAAATTTCCAATAATCCACTCAACTCAAATTTGGTTTTACCCAAACAAATTATTATTTAGTTTTTAAGAATTATATATTTTGTAACTGTTTTATTCATATTGTTTTTATCGTTGTTATTATTTATTAATCTTCAAATTTGTAAATGGGTTTTTATTTTTTTCCCATTCTTTCTATAATTAAATACTATTACTCATGTCAAATTTAAATAAAACATTCTCATGTTAGTTATAGGTAAAAAGATGTAAACACTCTGTACACCTAAGTATATTTCCAAAGATGTATTGTTCTATCAATCACTGTAAAAACTTATGCATAATAAAGAAATTGTAATAATAATAAAACGACGTCTAAGAGGGTGAAAAAAAAGGTTTTCAATTGCTCAGAATTGTATAGCATTTTTTTATTACACATATTGATTTATAATGAGATAATATGTATTATTATATTTAATTTTTAGGATATTATAAGAATCATCTATAAATATAATAATATGAATAACATAAAATTACTATTTTTGAAATTTGCATTCAACTTCATAGTTTGTACAATGAATATAATAATTAAAGTATGATGAGTGTAGATGTGTATCATTTAATGTTTATCTATTATTTTATGTAATATGTATTATTCTATTTGAATTTTTGGATATCAATAGAAAAATCTTAAAATATAATAATAATACAAATGCAATAAAATTTCTTTTTTTGAAATATTCATTCATATTTATAGTTTGTACAATGAATATAATAATTAAAGTATGATAAGTGTATCATTTAACGCTTCGTGTAAATATCAGAGCTGAAATAAAATATTATTAAGGTAATAGTTCCAGAGCTCCAATATGTCAAAGTATTTAATTACATCCACTTGGACTGGGTCTGATAAAAACTCTACCAATATACAAAGATATCATGTACAAGCTGAAAGTCTGTATGTATCGTTATAATGAACAGCAGGGATAATTCAATATGTAGTGTCCAGGGTGGTTAGTGGACAGGATGGGACAACCCCAGCCTAATGTTTTAATCTAGTCCACCAAATTAACCCTAGATAAAGGAGGAAACTATTAATAAGGAGTCTGGCTCAGTGAAAGGGTGGGTCCTGTACCTTCTTCATTGCTTGCATTGTTATCTGAAGCAGGACGATCTTTAGTGACACGTAACCCGTTCCACTTCTTCCTCATGCTTTCAACTCCTGACTCTCTTATCTTATGTACCTTCTTCCATTGCATCTTCTGCATTAAAGGATTATCTCCCGTGGGTCCTTATAATGCGCACTGCATTTCGTTTTGACCATAATTTGTTTATTTTATACATAGCGCAGTTAACAAAGCTTCGACCATAACTGACATGGCTCTATTTAAAGGAACGGAGAAATAATGGATTTTTATAATTATATAAAGAATAATCGTACAAAAGAAACATTGACATATTAAAAATAGTAATGGTGTGTAATATCCATAATTTTTTTGGTACTATTATATATACCTGTATACCTGAAAAAAAACAAAGTCGAAAGCAGTTAATTATTATTTAAAGAATTAAGTTTGTAATTTCCACTATATTTGAATTTTATATTCCACTTTATTATTTTATACTGGAAATTACATTCTTATTTATTTAGATAATTATGGAATTCCATCTAGTTTTCAACGTCATCAATAAGTTCATTATTACATATTTTATAGAAAAGCAAACAGGTCGTTACTTTACCTTTCAATAATCACATAATACATATATTATTTGTAATTTTTAGACATAGGGGATGGAAGTGCAAAAAGCGGTTTCAATTGTTAACACGGTATACACTTAACAATTTATTAATTTAATATATAATATATACCAATTATTAGGTAATTTTCATTTTTTTATATAAATTCTCTTATAAAAAGTCTGGGAATAAAAAATATGATAATAGATTTTTTATTTTGTTGATGACTTATTATTAATAATAGATATAGAATGTCATTTTTACATTTTTTTTATTTAAAAGTCTAACCGCTTTTTCCATCATGCTCGTTGAGTTTCTGACAATACTATACGTTTGTTGCTTAAATTCAATAAGATATCTGAAAAAATGTGTACTATATACATATATATTTTTAATATTTTAATGTGTTATAAAAAACAGCAAAAATATGTATGATAACCATGTTAAAATTTCAAGCAGCTCGCCAATAAGTGGGATGTAAATAAAGGAAGTATACGCATATATCTTACAAACATTCTAGTTAAATATACATAAATTGAATCGACAGGATATTAGTTTATTTCAATATCACATTTTTTATAGATGCTGGTATTTTCAGAAAACTTTTCAGCGTTCGATATGACAAAACAAATAATAAAAGAGTCAAGTGTGTCTGTCTACCCAGGTTTCTTTATGGCGATTGCTGCAATAAACATGACTGTACTACTTCCATTCGAAGGTTGGACTTGAAATAAAAAGCATAATATAATCATGTTTGTTCCGGGTGGGTAAATAGGCAGGTTTCATTGTTTAGAGAGGCTAGACTAGGACAATGAAAGAAGTCAAGAATATTGCACGTGAAGGTACTCTGCAAACATCTTCAAGGGGATATTATTATATAAATGGCTACAAATCAAATTATTGGTGATTGGATTTGTTTGTGTGATGGTGATTAAATATTTTTAAGTTGTTATCTAAGGAAATTTATTTTATTATACAATAGTTATGCGTTACGCTTTGTGAAACCAGCGCCAATTCAATTTTGCCCACAGACTTTACGAGGCATAACAACACACACAACCTCCCCAAGTCACCCCAAAAGACACCTACATATATAGTGTATATATATACTAACCCTTAAAACATATACATCTTAAAACTACGTATCGCTAGTACGATGAAAAAGTACCAACAGTCTTCGGAGTGCATGGAAAACTAGCAATGACCACTCTGTGGAAATTCATTAAGGGGACAAAGGATGGTTAGTCTTGAATTACTTTCATTTATTATGATTGTGTTTTTTATTATATTGTGAATCATCAGGAGATAAGAACATAAGGCACATGACAACAAATACTGTAGTCTGTAGAGATCAAGAATAATATTAATAAAATCAGGATGGAACGTCTTGATACAGGTTCACTCTGATTTCCTTAATAAAAAAAATAAAAAAACCCTACAACAAAAGTGATTATTATGTTGGTGACCTGTGTAACTAGTGATAGTTAATATCACCGTCAGAATATTAATTAACACGTTGTGTTGTTGTTGTGTCTAAAAACCAAAATTTGTAAAAAAAACCTTCCCAAAAAACCCGTCGTATATAAATAAAAATCATAAATTCGATTTTTTTTGTTAATTTGATAGTGGATGTTTCAGAAAGCTGGCTTAAAATCTGCAATATTTTCTTTGATCGTTTTCAGTTTAATGTTTGCTATTTAACTGGTTCAAGAGTTAGGCCCATATTAAATTTCTATACATTTTCTCTTATAAATATAAATTTATAATTTTTGTATATAGAGGATGGACTTGAAATTACTGAAAATATTTTGGAGGCTGGTAGGGTATCGCAAATATAAGCGAAAAAAATATTTATTTACTATCACTATCTTGGAATCAGCTGTTTCTGTGGAGTACTCAGTAGTGAATTTTTCGAGTGTATTGTGTCTCTTAAATACGTAATATTTTTTTTTAAATATCCACCCTGTATAAATGCACTTGTTGAAATATACTTTATTTATTCTAAATTTAGTTTATTTCAAGTTTTTATAATTCATTTCAAAGAGATGAAATTTTATGTAATATATAAAAATAGTAATTATAATATGCGTTCTAAGTTTGGGACAGTGGTTTTAGTCTAGGTTAATAATTAATTATCAACTGTTGTATTCTATGCCTTTTAAAATAATAGAATAATCCGATTTCTTTAAATGTACCTTTATTTCAATCCAAGTAAGATCCAAATCGGAGTGAATAGAATAAAAATACACGTATGCGACACATACTGCAAAAATGCACTGACCCATATTAGCCTTCATAGCTGGAATACCTTAAACGCCTTCCTGAAAATATAATGTAATATGTACGTAAAGGACCACTGGTGCCCGAAACGTTCAGAATAAATGCATTAGTCGTGCTGAAAAGAGAATTTCACCAATTCTCAATACTGCTGTCACATTCAGCTTATTTTACCAAATTCAATATCTTCAGCTTCACAAATACCGCAACAATCTTACAATGCTTTCAATACTATATTTAGCTTCACAGGAATATTAGGATTTCCCGGAAAACGGTTCATATTTAGAATTTCATCACTTTGATTTAAGGCTGATGAAATAACTTCCACTTAATATTCAGAACGTATAATGACGTGAGGTTTGTTGGTCTGATGATTTTAGTCACTAATAAGCAATTATATAATAAAGCTCAATGCAAGCCTTCAAATATACAATTCTCAACAATATTAAATCACTATATATTGAGTACAATTTTCTTTTATTTTTTTCACTTTTCACTATTAAGACAGCTGTACTGTTCCAGTATTTAATAGATGTACTGTATATTTCTATAGAATTTGATTTAAAATTATTTATTTTGAATTGAAATATCATTAGTTAGGCATCGTATTACTAAAAAGTACTCTAATATTAATAATCACATAATTTGTGCATGCAAATAAAAATGAATTAAGGTCTTAATTAGAAATGGTCTTATAAAATTGAATTATTCTTGATTATTTTAAACGAATTGAAATTTGATAAAACAAAAGTTTTGTTAGCTCAGTTTTATTGGATATATCAATACTAAAAGATACGGGATCAATTCTTGCACTAAATATTTGATTTAACAAGGTAGTTATTTTCCCAGGATTATTTAAATTTAATACACATTCATCCAGTAAAGTTTTTAATTAGGCTAGAGTTTCAAAGTTTGTACGTATGTACATACATATTTATTTATTAGTGATTGATGAAATGACTGGTATGTAGATACGTACGCAAATATACAACACGTTTATGAAACATTTATTAATCAATAATAGAATAAATTAGGAAAAAAATACCATTCTGGAATTCCGACAAGAAAAACATTTGTAAGGGTAGGTAGTTAAAAGCTATGTGGAAGATAAATTTTAGCAGGCATTCGTTGTATCGATTATCCGAGGCAGCTTTATACCCAGTTTTAAAACAAATCGTTATGCAAATGGAGGGTGATAAAGGTGTAGGGTGAGATTTTGGGCTGAAAAGGGGGTCGTCGGTTATCTGAAAAGGGGACTCCTGTCTTGTTAGGGGCCATGTTTGGCAAAGGTCCGAGTTCCAATATCTGTCCAGCCTCTGAACTCAATAATATTGTCTTTCGTAGACCAGAATCACATACGATTTGTATTCGGGTCACAATGCCAGACCTTTCCAATACAATCTGTCTTTTGAAATGATCAAACCGTGAAACACCTAACAAGCTGGTCACTTTTTACAGTTGAAAATCAAGCATTATATTCATTTAAGAACGATTGATTAGATTGTAGTATTTTGAATTAATAATATTGCTTGTTACATAATAAATCAAACTGATTAATTGTAGTATCTACATCAAACAGTGAATCAATCGAATAAGATTTTTTTAAATTATAAAACGTAATTTGATTTTGAATTTGATGCAATAATAACATTATTTATAATATCATTCCTATATTCAAAATAGTGCTGGTATAATATAATATTAAAAAGCTACAACAACGTCTTAATTAATTATTTGTCGGTAATCTTAACTATTACTAGTTACACAGGTCAACGACTTAATAATCAGTATTTACCCTATAATACAGGAAATCAGAGTATACTTGATCAAGACAATCGATCAGGATTTTATTAATATTATTTCCGATCTCCTAGTCATAGTAACCGATCTAATTTAATGTTTTTCGACTTGAACGGGATTTAAACCCATGACCACAATAAAAATGAGTTTTTTTGCTGATAACTAAATTATTATAAAAATAAATTATTGTTAGTTATTAGCAAACGTTATATAACATTTTGTGGATGGAAACATATAATAATAATTATAAGCTTTTATAAGCAAAAACAATTGTAAACTTTATATTGTATAAAATTTCACTAAACACAAAAAATAAACCTTAACTTTGTTCTTAGAAAAACTTTTGTATTGCTTATAGAAATAAAGTTGTTTCAGGTATTTAAGGCTTCATAACATCTAAAGAAAGTCGAAGCAAGTTAACGTTTGTTTATTACTTGCTTTGAAGCTGTACGAATTAGCGTCACAAATTCATTCATTCTTTATAGATTTAATTTTTTTAATAATTTTCAAATATGTATGAATTGATAAGCAAGCTAAAATATCATATATAATATATAATGAGGTTGAAAATTGATATTCATCATACGGATTCAGCCTTTGATTTAAGCATATACCTGCAAACAAGGTAGTGTATCATGTCAGCCTTCACTGTTTATCAAACAAGCCAGATACGAACCCGTATCGACAATTTGTATATTGTGCATTTATAATCAGATTGCTATATTAAATTTAGCAATGTCACTTGGAATAATAATATTGGGCTCGAAGGCAAGGGTGCGAAAGGTTGCTTTTGTTCCTGGAATGTAGACAAACTTTTGCATGCCGCATACCAATTCGATGATTCCAAAATTATATTAATTTCTTTGATGATATATGTATAGGTATTTGAAAATTTCATTTATCATTATTTGATTG
Organism: Agraylea sexmaculata; assembly: GCA_022606485.1. Taxonomy (NCBI): domain Eukaryota; kingdom Metazoa; phylum Arthropoda; class Insecta; order Trichoptera; family Hydroptilidae; genus Agraylea; species Agraylea sexmaculata. Next base: position 17,978 of record JAGTTH010002635.1, read on the forward strand.
ATGAAAATATAAAATATGGATGATTGAGAAGTAGAAATTTCAATGAATAGATACAAAGTTATCATCCCATATATAATCAGACTATTAAGAAAAAAACATCCGATGATTTTAGTATGATTCTTTCATAACCTGACTGCATTTTTTTGACGCATCAACAAATTTTTTTAGACATTTTGTATCAAATATGTTCGGTAAAGAATGGATAATCATGAAATTCGACGTGGAAAATGCCTATACAATATTACAATTTCTTTTTTAAGTTTTAATTTTACTTTAATTGATAGAAAAATCTATGGAATTAGACTTAGGTGAACAGATTATATTATTATTTTTTACCTATAATTAACATGAGCATTTTCATTCGTTTTTGACATGAGAGGTAATATTTAAAAAAATAAGAAAATCTAGCTCAAGTATTAGAGAAGATAATTTATAACAATATTTAATTTGAATAATATTTTTAGATCAAAGCTGGTTTTAAAAAATGTACGTGTAACCTTTTCTCGGAACTTTTATAAAATGTGTGTATGGCAATATTATAAAAGGTTTTATTTATTAGTATATCTACTATATTAAATAAAAATTTAACATCCATTCTTTGGCGAAAATCTCTAGTTGGCGTAAATTGATATTAAAAGATTCTTAATGAAACAATATAAATATTTCAATCTCGAATAATTTTAAATAGAGTCACGACGAATAAACACGTTTAACTGATACCTAATATTACAAGTGATAAGAAAAATAACATTTGTAAGAAATATAGTATGTATAATAATATTAATGAAGCGTGTTTGAAAACAACTAGCAGGGGCTAAGAGTTAGTATTATTTAAAGAGTTTTTCGTTGGTTCGTGGAGCAAACAAGTGCATTTGTTGAATAGTAGTTGAAAGTGTGTGTGGATAGTAGGTGGCGATTATTTAACATAGAAAGCAATAAATTTGAGATCGACCCCCATTGAGGCTCTATTGGATGTTAAACGTCGTGACCTGATGTGGTGCAGCCTTCTATTGGAAATTCCAACCCGTACACCATCACTCTTGATCCTTTTTAGAAAACAATTCACCACCATCTTCGCTTTACAGAAATAAATATACCAAGGTAATTTTAACACTGAAAAATGGTAATCAAGAATCATATGCATTCATATCTTAAAAACATGATTAATTTGGTTCATTGAGCGTAATCTTTTACAAATTATGAATGACTTGAGGAGCGCGAAACCTTGGTTCACGTTTCTTAGGATGATGATGATGATAACATAATGAGTACAGTGGTACCTCGAGATACGAATTTAATTTGTTCCAGGATCATCGTCGTATCTCAAAGCAATTTTTCCCATACACTTTCATACAAACTGCCCTTAATCCGTTACAGCCCCTCAAAGCGTCCTAGCAAAAAAAATGATTTTCTTAACGTACCACGTGTTTTTGAATAAAAAAATAAGTTTATGTACATTTTGTAAAATCAGCAATGGATAATTGGGAGGTCTATAATTTGAGGTTAAAAATAACTAGTAATAACGCACATAATAAATATTTATTGATTTTTATAAATACACAATTCTAGTAGTGACCTTCCATAAAAATGAGTGATCATTTATAAAATTATCGCGCATAAAAATTCGTGTCTTAAATTTTCGTCGTATGTCGAGGTAGAAATTCTCGAATATTATTCGTCGTATCTCAAAGCATTCGTATGTCAGGGCATTCGTATGTCGAGGTACCACTGAATTCACAAAAATTAACCATAAATACTAAAATATGAAAATATATACAGTCTGTTATAATTATTCAAGCAGAGACGCCATGTCGGTGACCCTATAATAATATTACTTAAATATTATAAATCACTCACAGGTTGAAATAAGATATAGGAAAAATCTCTTTACTCATTTTAATAATTAACATGGATTATCAAGAATGTTGAATCAGAATAATATTCATTTTATTATTTTTTGTAATAAAATTAATTTTATAATAAAATCGGATAATAAAGATGATATTATTTTTATATAAAATCAGTTTTTCGAATAAAAATATTAATTCATTTGTATAAAATAGAGATTAAAAAACAAAAGAATGTCGCCTTTATTAGATTTTGATTTGTATTCAAATCTTTTATGAATGTATAATTTGACATATTAAAAAGAAAGAAGTGTTCATCTCTCATTCTTCTTTTCGTGAAGAAAGTAAAGCGATTGATTGTTAAAATCCGATAATGAAAACATTGGTTTTTTATCTGTCACATAATTCACTTGTAAAACTTTTTACATCGTCGAGTTTAAAACACGATACTAACTTTCGACGACGACAAATTTGGGGTGATAATTAAAAAAAAACAACCGTCATAAATAAGGTTGCTTTTATTGTGTGTAAGTAAAATGCGTTTATAAACATACTAATTATTTGCTGCTTTTTTTGATAAAAATATTTCCGCGGCCCATGAATCAACGGTTATGGAAGCTCGACGAGATGAATAAGGCCGATATTTAATCTTTATGATGGTAATAAAAGTGCTGAAAATTTTATACCCCGACCTTCATTAATAAAGTGTGCCGAATTTTTTTCACCACTTGATTTTTTCGTGGACGAATCAAAGTAAATTATCTGAAAGTGAAATATCATGACCGATATGAAAAGGGTTTTTTTATTTATTATGCACCTTTATAATACTGTTTGTACTTTTCATTATTTTAAAATGAGGTAATGTAATGCAAAAACATTATTTGTGATCTTAATCATGAATTAATTTTTTATTATTACAGATTGGGTGAAGCAACAGATTTTTTTCATTTTGGATATAAATGGAAAATTATTATTAGCAGAAGAAATATGATTGCTGTGAACTGATTGAAGACTGAGACATTAGTTAACAGGGTGGAATTGAATTAATTAAGAATATTTTAGAGGGTAGTAGAGTATCGCAAGAATAAATGAAAATAATTAAAATTAAGAATTAAGAATTTTAAAAAATAATTTAAAATATTAGGAGTGCTTTTGGTATCGATTTTTTATAGAGTTGTTGAGAGAATTTTTTATTAATAATACAAATATAAAAATACCACCCCCTAAAATAATTTTAAATAATTTAACTCCACTCTGTATATTTTAAAATTAGGTATAACAAATATTAAAGAAGTTAGACTAATATATATGTACATAAAACTGTTACTGTCTATGAACTTTTATCTATAGAAGCGCCATGCAATATTACATCGTAGATTCGAACATGGCTGGTCATGAATACACATGTACACGTAATAGAATTTGGATTAGCGAGGCGATAGAAGCAGCGCCAGCGGCTGATATAAGAAACCTTTGGTGCCTGCTATGTTTTTGACGTCTTCGTCGTCGTCAAGTATTAATGGCACTTCTACATATATTAGCTCATTGGTTACGGTAGTTATAATTATTGTTAAGTGATAAGATATTTGTAGGGAGGTATAATGGTTTAATCTAAAGGTTACTGGTTCGATCAATCATATAGTAAGATATCTGGAACAAAAGCTCTCCTGAAAGAAGTACCAATCGATGATTTGAAGCCCTTAACACATCAATCACTGTTCACTTAATGCACACCTTTCATAAGGCCACAAGAAATACTTGGGTATCGAAAAGCTTCTGTCAAAGCATTCGAGTAATTCCTAAATAAATTGCCCTTCAGTTTATATATATTAAATTTTGACACCTTAAATGCTGTTACCTGCAAATATATCCCGACATCAATAATTCAAGTGAGTTATTTTGGGAATCACATTGGACCCCAATGTATACATAAATATTTCATCAAATTAATGTACCAGCTTAAAAGCTCAAAGGATAAAGAGCGTAGCTAATAATAATACTCTTGTCATGGGTTCAAATCCCGCCTAAGTAAAAATATGAATTATTTAATTTGAATGGTAATTGTGACTGGTAAATCGGTAATAATATTAATAAAATCCTAATCGATCGTCTTGATCAAGGCTTACTCTGAGTTCCTGGATTGTTAGGTAAATAATGAGGCGATTAATCACTCGGACAAAGCCGCTCTGTTGGTAACTTGTGTAACTAGTAATAGTTAAAATCACTGACAAACAATGAATTAACACGTTTTGTGTCGATAATTTTTTTAAAAACCTTCTAAAAGCCCTTCGGAGCGTATATTAATAAATAAATAAGTTGGAAATATACTCTCCTTAAATTTAATTACCTAGTTTTTTTTTATACCCGTTAAAATCTGTATTGTGTTAAGTACAGCAACAAAGGTTCAAATTGAGAGAAGTTTTAAGACATCGAGTTCTACTCGCTGGAAATGTTTCATCGTGTCAAAACCAAATACACGACGCCATATTTGGACTTTATTCAATAATTTATAATAGAAAGTAGGTATAATTTTATTGTTGTATACTCAAGTGATAAATTTGTAGTTTTTGAATAACGAAATAGGTGTTTTAATTGGTTAGAATGTCTATTCGGTCAAAGGGTGATATAAAGTGTGGTGATTGTGAGGCAAGCAGTAAAGCCTTTGCTTCTCTTTGTGAGCGTCAGTATAAAAAGTTGCACGGTCCGAATGCGCCCAATAAAAGTGGAATGCGACGGAAAAATCCGTCTGTATTAATATCCTGGCTTCGCTTTCCAATAATAAAGCAAAAGAGATCTATATCCATTGCTTTTGATAGCGTGAACAGATCGGCCGAGTTTTCATTTCAAAGCGAAAGAGTGCAGATATGGAAACGAAGCTCTCATAATAGGACTACACTATTCTTTCATTCTTTCTCCCGACTTTTCAATACCATAATAATGAATAATACCATTCATGTATTTTTTAAATATTCTATTCAACTACATAAGAGCTCTATATACCTGATAATATAGGGACTAGGCGGTAATCAAATAATTGCTTGCCAAAAATCCTATATATTGTCAATATGTCAACTTTCAAGAATATTATTATCACTTTATTTGGAATTTCTCATATTAAATTAAATTACCTTTATTTTTTATTATACAATTTATTTATTAAATATAATTTGCGTACAATGTTTTGATACATTATGATTAGTTGTTACAGTGTTAAGTTTATAGACTTAGTCTTTTACTTATTTTAATACGGAGTATAATCAATTGATATTTAAAGTAATTTATAAGTCTTAACATAATTTATGGGAAAAAATACAAAAACCCACAACATAATTACTTTTATAAAAACAAGCCACGTCCTAAGATAATGGACATATTTAGAATTTCATCAACATTTTTCTATTGTCACGCTACGTATAAGAAAAACGCTATTTACATATTTCCTGGTTAATAATATTGAAAATATTTACTAATGCGGATAATAATAACAGCAAATAAGAAATAAACTATCGGTTTTTAATAAGTAAAATAATCATTATAATATTGCTTTTATACATATGAATGTGGTATTCGATTCCGCAATTCATCCCTCAAGAGCCGCTACCTAAAATCTATAATAAGTAGATTTTTATTGGTAAATTTATATGAAATTGTAGGGTTGTTATTTATATATATATACCAATTACTCATTTTATATATAAGATGAATATTTTTTCTTATTTTGCAAAAACAAAATTTAAAAAATCAATAATTTACTATCACGCTCATTAATGAATGAACGCCTTATTAAAATTGGGATGGTCACCTTTCTATAAACTACCTTCAAAAATATTGTTTAACTCACGTGATTTGATTTTAAGCCTTGGGCAAAGAACAATATTGGTTAAATAAAAACAACTACAGAGTATTTCATTATTTAAAAAAAAATACTTACTTTACTTTGAAAATAATATATTATTGTAAAATATCAAGTTCTTTAGAACTTAACACAATTTCAATCAAAAATTCGATAGGAAAATAATCTGGCTGTGAATTATGAAGGAAAAGCAAGCAAGGGCTTGAATAATAATTCAACTATGAAAAGTTGAGCGTTTAGTAGTGAGTTAATTCTCGTCGAGCTGTATTTACTAATTAAACAATTCAGCGTGAAAAGCGCCCGTAGCTACTTTTTCATGGGAGAAAATGTCTGTACGCACTTCGCCTTATTTTTCACACTTTTGACCTCGTCAAGAAAAACTGGAAGCGGGGCAAGTTTTTAAATTTGTATGCAAATCAGAAGAAACACCAATTAGGGATTAAACAGAGGCAAGGAGAGAACGATGATGATGATCCGACACACACAAAGCCTTAAGACTGAGTATCGCCAAGGAGTAATTGGAACTTTTTTTATTTTGACTTGACAAAATACAAGACAGTAAAAAATAATCCATTCACGAAATGAATTTATTTTCAGAACGGCACTTTTACTTCTGGTACACAATTTCAATGTAAGCTGAAAATATTTATTATGTAATAAATTGTGAAATTGCTTTACTTAATAACTACAAAAATGAAATTGCTATAAAAAAATCACTGTTGTTTTCATCATAATAAAAATCATAAAAAACATTTCGACTTGTCAAATTGAATTAATAATATTAAAATTCCAATTAAGTCTCAATTCAGTAATAGTCGGGAGGTGCTTAAGTTTGAATATCCTATTTCAAATAAAACATAATAATAACAACTTATAAATCCCTTTAAGGCATATCATAAATAAAAATAAGACAATCTTAATATCTCGCTCGATCGTTTTAACGTTGACTTTGTATTATATTAGTCTTCTCTCCTTGTATTAGGAATATTTTTTTGGGAAAAAATGTCAGATATTTTATTATCTTTAATTAAATTGCTAAAAGAGAATACCAGAAAATTTAATACCGTCAACAGGTTATTTCTTTATATTTACAAAAAATGTATTAGTGTAAAAAAACTTCTTATGTACACAGTTGCACTTAAATTAACTGAGAATGTTTTACGGGGTGGTAGGGTGATTATTTATTTTTTTATGAATTAATATTAAAAAATAATTAATAATATTAATTACGTATAACAGACACATAATAGTCACTACTGAGTACTTCAAAGAAACAGCTGTCCGAGATGGTGGTCCAAACTCAGTTCCAGAGCACTATTATATTTTTTTTTTTTCAATTATTCTTTCGATACCCTAACTCCCTGTAAAATATCCTCAATTAGTTTAAGTCCACCCTGTATAATTTTTTTAAATTTTAAAATGTTCACGGATTGTAATTATTATATGTTAGATTATTTTTATAGAAAGTTATTTTGTTATCAACAGAGACGACCCTCAGAGTTGATAATTTATCGTCTGATAAATTTTCCGAACGATAATAATATAAAAAAAATGTTGACAGAGCAGATCGTCGACGCAAAAAACAGTGTGATGTTAAAAGCAATAAAGATGGTGAGAGTGAAGATGGATCGGGAATTGAATGCATTCCTTGTAGATCCTATAGAAGACCATCAATCTTGACGACAAGCGTCCTTTAGCCAATAACGCCATGTCCGGCCCTCCTTTACTTGAATTGTTTAATACGAGTAGACATTGGTGACAAGCTCTCTTCCTTCTTGTCTTCTTCACCACCACCCACCAACCCCTGACAACTTTAACATTTACCAAAAACACCTCTTATCCGTGGCTAAAAATACTGCCTGCACGTGTAAGAATTCCTGAATTAAAAATACGCAACCTGGTACTCACCAACCAGCTCTGATCATAATTAGTCTAAGAGGCTATAGTGAAGTGCTTTGGTTACATTTTAATTATTTTGTATATATATATAT